>PVJS01046527.1:0-15787 GCA_004027185.1 Glis glis
TTCTTCTTCTTCTTTTTTTTTTTTTTTTTTACTGGGGATTAGACCCAGGGGTATTCTACCTCTGAGCTACATCCCTAGCTGTTTTGTTGTTTTGAAACAGGGTCTTGCCATATTGCTAAGAATCTTGCTAAGCTGCTGAGGCTGGTCTCAAACCTACGATCCTCCTGTCTCAGCCTCCCAAGTACTGTTATAGACATATGCCTCCATGCCCAGCCTTGCATATGTCTTTTACATTTTCCCTATGTCTGGCACAGTCCAGGCCCATGGTGAATAGAATAATCATTGATGGATGAGATGCAGAAGCTGGTTGTATATGTAGAGTTACTCAGAGACAAGAAAATACAAAACTTAATTTACTTAGGTGAGCATTTCAAAAAAATGAGAATTTACTAATTAAAGAACTAATTACAGAATTTACTAATAGTAAAAAATAATTTACTATTATTTTTTATAAATTTTCTCTAAATTTTTCTGAATTAAAAAATTATGAGAGTAAAATATTTTTACTCAAGTGTTAAATTTCATTTTAGGGAAGCTGTGTCTGAGAAGGCTGACTTTATCATCGTTTTTTGGCTTTCAATATTGGCTCTCCATCGCATGGCTATTCAGCCATCACACATGATACTCTGAAGGGTTACGTAATGAAGAAAAGACACTCTGGAGGCCTTCCAGAAGGAATTAACATTCAATTCCTGATCTCTGATGGCTCCCAAGTGCTTCAAAGAAATGCTCACCAATAAGGCATTGCTTTTTAGCATCATATTGACTATGCTTTTGGCTAGGTTGCCTTAAGTTGGGAATTAGAATGTTGATTGAGGCAATATTAACATGGAGCCAATATAATAATAATGGCATAATATTAAAGGCAACAATTTTATTAAGAGATGTTATCCAATTCAATCTTTACAACCACTATGTATATCAGACATTATTAACTCTGTTGGAAACCGAGTCTAATAAAGATTGTATAATTCTACCAAGGTCACAATGCAAAGTTTGGAATTCTAGTTGGCCTGATACTAAAACCAGATTTCATAGTTGGTATCCTTTACTTGCCTTCCAGATTGGACAGGCATTTATTTATATGCTAATAAATCGGAAATTCTAAGCATTATTCTAGATACTGGGAAATAAGGAGTATAGGAGCAACAGACATACGTCCATAATTTTGCTATTGAGGAGTTTATAATTTGGTTTTTATCATGCCATTAATGAAGGAGTCGATATTAACTAATCACACCAATTTATAAATGAAAGCTGTGACAAGTTCCACGAGGACACTGTGTGTTATAGGGTGACCTGAGCGGTCCAGGGGGTGGCTTCCCCCTACTGAAGAGAGTACTTCAGGATGAAGGATGAGATAGGCAAAGGGACAGATGCGGAAGAGAGTCAGGTGCATTCTGGGAACTGAAAAGAGACCCTGTGTGACTAGAGCATGGACTGAGGGAGAAAAAGGCTTCCCGAGCCTGGAAAGGAGTGCAGAAACACGGGACTGTGCCCACCGTGGAGAGGATTGTGCCTCTGTATTAAGGACAAAGGAAAACCATTGAAGGGGTTTAGATAAGCAAACAATATAATTTGATTCTATGCTAATAATCTAATTTGGATTTCTTAGAAGATCATTTGGGTTGCTAAATGGAGATAAATTGAAAATGTTGCTTTGAACTATGGTGGTGGTGGTGATGATGCTGGAGACGTTGACTATTTGAGTCCAGTAAGAAGGTAGATGTGTCAGAACCTGATGCTGGCTGGGGATGAAGGTGGTTAGATGTCCAGGACGACTCCCAAACTCCTAGCACACATTATTTTACTTCTCCTCTCGCATAGACACTTTCTCTACCAAACATATCCTATCAAATTTCTCTGGGAAAGTTATGGTGAATTGTTGCCTGTAGTTTCCTAAGTTCTTGGAAACAAACAATTGGATACTACACAACCACTGAACTCTTTCTGTTGCTTACTGAAACTGTCTATGTTAAAAGGATCTGGGAAGATGTGCAGAATAGCAAAACCAGACCAACATCACAGACAGAATGCTTGCCTGCTGATGTTCATCTTCAAAGGAAGAAATACTACCACTACTAGTATACATTCTGCTGCTATGTTTCCTTGTTTCAAGTTTTAGGTTGAGAATAGAGAGATTTTCTTCATTGGTTTGTCACCATAAAACACAAATAAGGGGATAATTAACAACATCCTGTTTAACATTTAAATGTTTTAAATTTCAGAAGTGTTCTCCATGAAATTAAATATAAGTAAGCCTTAGAGGAAGAGGACAACTGAAAGCATGTTGCTGCTAGAAACTGGTAGCTATATGAATACATAAACATTTTTAAATTTTTATTAGAGAAGCTCTTATGGGGCAAAAGAAATTCAATGAAAAAAATGAGCCATTTTTTCAAGTTTATTTAAAAAATAATATGTTGTCTGTATCTAGTAGATTGTACCAAGCATGTTTATCTAAGAGGAAGATGTCAACTCTCTTGGAACCACGTTCTGCTTTTAAAAAAGCAGCAGGGAAATGCCTAGGACTTGTGAAAACCTGGTTAGGAAGCACAAGCCTCCACATCAATAAGGGAGACACGTGGCACCAGCTTTGTGATTCTTTGCCTACTTGGTGTCTTGAAAATTCATCCAACTGAGAGAAAAAAAAAAATGTCAGCTCGGACTATGTGCTTTTGGAAATGTCAGCATATCTTTCACAAAAAGGCCCCTGAAGAATAATTTGGAAACTCCAAAGGCCACATCTGTAGATGTTGACAGTTTGTATTTAAAATAATTAATTAATACTGTTTAGCTATTTTGCTAGAAAAAAATACATGGGTGAGACTATTATTTATAATTGATGTCATTCTATAACAGTTCTGAAACTGTTTGCAAATATTTATTTCATTGCATCTTGTGTTACACATTTTCGACTTAAATGTGACTTAAAATCTGACTTAAATTCTGTTCTATAAATAATTCTCATTCAGTTTTATTGATTCATCTATGATCAACTTGCAAAAATATTTAATTATGGAGAAAGGAACAAAAGTGGAGGTACAAAGGGAGTAAGGATGTATAAGAAGGGAAAGAAAAAAGGTAGAAGGGAGGAAGAGCTGGAGGAGATGGCTGTAGAGAAGGAGAGAACATGAGGAGGAAAGAGAGGAGTGAACACAAGGAAGGAGAGAAAGATGTCACTGGAAAAGTATCAATCAGTCATTGTATTAACTAACCATAGTAAAACTACACTGGGTTTCCACTCCTTACAACCATATTAGAAGCTATAGTGATTTCTAATCACCATAACGAGGTACTTCTAGTACTAACAGTAACAAATCAAATGTAAGCAATTGAATCTTAAATGCTTTGGGAAGCTGGTGTGGGCCAATGTTCTTAGACAAGATCAATAAGTAGGTCTACAATGCTCAGCACGTGTCACTGAATGTCCCGAGCATGGCAGTGGCCTCGGCTTGCCAGCCACTCACCTAGCCTGATTGCCCCAGCTCTCTCCAGCACAGGCCTGCTCTTTAAATCTGGGACTTCAGTAGGAAACTATGCAAATACTGCAAAAAGTACACTCAGCTTTCATACAGAGATGACAAATAGCTACTCACCACTAAAGGAAGGAAGGATGACTTAGTCAAACAGAAATAAAACCATTAAATCTGTGGATAAATGTGTTTTCCAGGAAAGAATCAAGCGTAAGTGTTCTAGAATTGACCCACAGACAGATTTCATGCATTTATTATTTTCACACTTAAACATTTATCACAGAACACACTTAAGTATGCCTGTGTGTATGAAACTGTTTTCCATTTTATACTCTTGAAAAGCCTTGTGTTTACAGAGAAAAAGGACACACGGAGGCGTACAAGTTAACAGATTGGCAAACTCATTTTAAGCTACTGTTTTTTAACTGCATTTATCAAGGGAGTACGTGCATTTTTCTGACATTCTTATATTGATTTGTGCTGGTATACTTGCTATTTTGTAAGGACTCAAGCCATTTTCACTTGTGTACATCCACTTTTGTCAAATGTATTTTAAGTTTCCAAAGAAATCTCATTTCAGAGTCTTCTATTTATTTTGATATCTCCAAATGACTCTGTGTTTGATAGGCCCCAAATCAATGCCTTGAACTAACTGAGAGCTTTTCTTATTAAGAAGGACAATGTGGGGGAACGGGCAGGCATGAGTACAGGTAGATTTTGTCATTTAAAGTAAAAACAGAGCCACTGTTACTCTGTCAATCATTCAACCTTCTACTTCTAGGAAGCCGAACAGCCTTGTATAAACTGTTGTGAAGTTTCTTTAGTTATGTTTATGTTTAGGACAAGTTTCTATTGTCACAGGCATATATATATATATATATATATATATATATACAAAGAGAGAGAGAGAGAGAAAATGAGGTAAAGCTGTGAGGAGAAAACAATGGAAAGTAAAGAAATTATTCTACGTTGTGCATCAGTTCCAAGCCAGGAAAGAGTCTCAGAATGTCTGTAAATTGTTATAATGCTGCTCATTTTTATGCAATATTTATTCACCCTTCCCCTCCTGAAAGGAGCCCCCTGGTGTTCCTTTGGGTATCGGCCCCTCTACTATTATCACGTACCTCAATAGGTGCTAAGTCCTTCACCAGGGCCAGAAGTAGGCTTGACAGGTCTAAAGGTAATGCTCCTTAGAACATCCACTGGGACAGGGATTCAAACAAGTAAATTAATTCGTGATTGTGCCTCTTAACAAATATAGGTTCTGGAATGGGTCTGTGACCCAATCCAACTCAATGGTACATAAGGGAAGATTTCTGAGGATTTCTAGGAAAAAATTCTCCTTCACACTCTTGAGAGGGCACCAGGAATATGACAACATATGGATGTAAAGTCTGGAATCATATACTACCAGCAATGATGATAAATTTATGCACAGGACAGGGTCAAGAGAATCAGAAAAAGCAAAGCAAAACAAAACAAAACAAAAAAATGAAGCAGATGCTAAGTTTTCACTTCTGTAAAACAGAATCATTTGAGAAGAGTCTTAATTTCTGGCATCTCTCTAAAGATATTTATGCTATCTCATTTCATCTGATGAAATTTAAGAAGTAGGTAATGCCATTTTACAGATATTAACTTAGCTACCATGTTGAGTGCGAGGCACTGTGCCAGACCTGTGTGTGTGTGTGTGTGTGTGTGTGTGTGTGTGTTGTGTGTGTGTGTGTGTGTGTGTGTGTTCTCATTTAACTCTCAAAACAACTCGCTAAGGTTGTGTTATTATTCTCATCATTTTACACATCATGAAGCTGATGAAGGATAAGTAATTTCGCCATGATCAGGCAACTAATCCACGAACGAGTACAGGGCTGGGAACGGCCCTCCCCTAGTTCTTTCTGCAGGACTACAATATTATTTTTTTAGGTACAGGCATTTTGAAATTGCTTTGACTATTGTCCTTGTTTTTTATTTTTTTTCCAGAGGAAACAAACAAATGGCAAAATTTAAAAGTCACACTGAAAGCAAGCCATAGCAGAGGTCAGCTGCTTGCTTCCCTCTGTCTAGAGTTCTCCTTCTTGCTGGCTCCACATATAGAGTTTCTGTCTGTAACAAGTTTTACCTTATTTTTTTTAAAGGAAAAGTGGGGAATAGAGCCAAAACTCAGAGAGATGGGTAACCTGTAGGCTGCAGGTTCTTATTAACCTTCAGCCGCCTGTCCAGTGACTTCTTTCTATAGCAACAACATCTTGAACAGACACACTGCTAAATGCCAATGCCTATGGCAAAACCATGGGCCAAATTAGAAGCAAAACCATTGAATTTGAGGAAATCTGTCATATCATATCATGGAAACTAAACAACCAGTTGGATGCAGTTAAGTATGAAATGGAGTTTGCTGACCTCTATTCACAAAGAAGAGGCACACATTGATCAAGTCAACTCAAGGTCTCGGGCTTTCTTTTTCCTGGAAGAAAGCTCCTTGGGAAAGGTCAGTTATACAGAGTTTTGATTTTGTTCTGCCTGTTAATTTTAATTTGTTGTCTTATTCCTTTCTTCTTAACAGATTCCCTCCTGTTTTTATACCCTTGATTTGAATGGTATTTTCCTTAGGTTATATAAAAATAAAATTCATAATTTTTATTTCTCTTAAATTATACTTTCTTCCCTTTAAATTATCCACCATTACCAAAGGGAGAAAAATTTTGCTGTAAGACTCAATAGGAGATAAAAGCAATCACTCTAAATAGTGTGTCTGTTAGTAACCCTATGATTTATATCCCCGTTAACTATAATCAGTGTGAGGGTAAGAACTATACAGGCTTTTTGTTAACTCTCAAGGTGCCTAGTAAAATTCCAAGCAATGAATCGATGTATTCTAAGACAGAAAGTAAGTTCTCATCGAATGAAATGAACATGATAATTAATTATTGACTGACTACATTTTTTCTTGATAGGAATTCAAGTACCATAGACATAAGCATAGTTTCATAACTCATTAAGAAAGAAATATAATATCATTGCATTTTTCATCCATTCATTGAACAAACATTTATTGAGTGCCAACTGTGTGCCCAACTGCTCTAGGCTCCAGGGCTGTAAATGATAAAGAATTTGGTCTCTGCCTCAGGGTATTTAGGATACAGAGAAATAATCAAACATTGTAAAATGGTGTGATAAGTGAAAGGAAAATTGCACTATGTGTTAACTTCCCTGGTTAACTTGACACTTTCACCTCTGAAACATAGTATATCTTTAAGAGTTTTGATAACTGGAGAAAAGACCATGTGAGTCTCAGGTGACAACAGCTCTTTTTTGGCTACTCGTTGCTATGAACCTCAGAGAGTGATGTATATCCCTATTTAAGATTCACTTTCAAAATGATTATGACCTAGGGAAAACCATGAAAATAAATGAAAGGGATTACTACGGACAATAATGTGGCATTTTGCTTTGCTAGAGCCAGAACATTTGTTCTTGTCAAGTAGAATCTCATTTGTCTTCCTAAATTTTCTCATATAAAATGATGAATATTCGTCTGCGAAATTTATGGAATTAATATCTTTCAAAATTACCATTTCACCACAGTTTGCTGCCAGTTTGGCTTGGAGACAAATTTGTCATTAGGTTTCCAGTCAAATTCATTCACATAAACAAACAACTGAACACTCACCTCGTCATTACTACTTAATCAAAATAGTCCCCACCTCCCCCTCAAGACCTCAGAAGTGTCAAAGAAAAGATTGAAGCCCAGAGCTGTGCGCAGCCAAACTTTGCTCCTCAATGCCACACTCCCTCCCAGCATAGCCAGCGAAGAGTAGATGCTTTAATTTATTCTTTTGATTGAAAATAAAAGAGAATTACTTATGATATCTCAATGGAGAGTGGGGGAGTGCTATAAGGTTATTTTCTCAGGCAATAAAGGACGGTTACACAGAAATACATGAGGAGACTTTGAACAGTGTTTGAGTATGAGAAGGGGACACTGTCCACAGTAGCCAGAAGGCCAGGCTACTATTCCCTCACTCTGGAATCTCTGTCATGGAGTCTCTGATGCCACCTCTGCCTCTACCTTCATATTTGTTCTTGTCTGCTCTTTCTACCAACTGTGCTGATATTTTACTCTTCCATCCTGTAGACTCTTTTACCCCATGAGTGATTTCACTCGCTGCTGTTCTTATTGGAAATTTCAGGTTGAACACGATCCATTGCGATCTCTTTGACCTTGCTCTCTGGTCACCCTCCTTGAGTTTCTGTTACACACACGTCTAACTAGGTGTTGACTGGCTCAGGCCAGTGAGCTTGCACAGAAGTTGGGAACATGCAGTCAAATAACAGCAGACACTGTTGAAAGGGCTGCCTTACAACAGGGGCTTCAGAAAGACTTCCTTTACAAATGTCAGACAGCATCCTTGATGTGTTAATGACAAAGATAACACAATGCTTACTCCTCCAAGTCTTCCTGACCTAATTAAAACAAGGTTTCTTTATGTTAAGTGAGATCACCCAGTCTCAGAACATCAAGGGTGGAATGTTTTCTCTCATATGCAGAAGCCAGAGAGAAAATAGGAAACAAAAGGGACTTTAGATAATTGAGGAGACCAGTAGAACAGAGGAAGGATACAGGGAGGGAGATGGGGAGGGGAAGAGGAAGAACTGATGAAAGAATCATCTCAAATAATGTTATGCCCATGTACGAAGGTGTCACTACCAACCTCACTATTATGTGCAGGGAGGGGAGGGATCTGAAGGGAGACACACCAAGAACTGTGTGAATTGTTTGTATGACTTTGAACCTCACTGTGTTATAAAATTACAAGGCACCGATAAAAGTATAAAAAATTAAACAAACAAGATTTCTATACCTGTAAGGCAACATGGTGAGACTCCATGACAAACAGAGATGATCCAAGTGTGGAAATCAGAATGAATGAGGGAGTATTTGAGAACATCTATTCCCTCCTTAAATCGATCACTACCATAGCTAAGGCGACAGCTAACCAATGTCTGACCCAACCTCAACTGAAAGTTAAAATCTTCCTTATGTCAACTTTAGTACAAGATTTTTCAACCATCATTTATGAAGTGAAGTAGAGCAGGTTTCAGGAGGCCAGCTCTGGGCTGAGGCTGAAGGGGTGTGAATGCTGGTTTCACACTTTCTAGAGGGATGATTTTGCTGAAGTCAATTTCTCTGGTATTCACTCTCTCTATATAAAATGGGTATAATAACAGTCTCCACCTCACAGTATTTCTTGAGGACTAAATGCAACAATCCATATAAAGAGACAGAACAAAGCCCGAGAAGTAACTGTCGCTGGCTGTTACCATTGCTATATGTCAGGCTTCCTGCTATGTGCTCTACTCCTATAATTTCATTTTAATCATCATAATGTCTCTACCGGGAAACTGTTATTATCTGTCTTTGACAGAGAAGGTGGTAGATCTGGGACTGGAATTAAATTTTCACAGGAACTTCCAGTCCAATGATTTGCAACTTTATAAAAGCTTCCACTCAAATTTGAGATTAGAGCTTAAATTATGATCCCACACCGGGGAAGAAAAGGGAGTTGAGTTTTGGAATGAGCAAATGACTTCTTAAGGTTTCAAAATTATATTCCCACAGTGGTATTAACACTTGACAACCTTAATACTCTACAACCTTAAAACCCTGCTTAATTCAACATACGAGGAGTAATGGCAGGCAGCCACAATGCAGAGTCCTGGAGTGCATAAAAAGCATCTGCTTCCCCATAATGTCTCAATGAATCATTATGACAAACAGAAATAAAGCTAGTGCATCTCACTGTATAGCTGATGCTGCTTTTTTGCAAAGCACGAGACACAGAAGTTAATTATTATGAACAGATGTGCTTAGATTGGACAAGAATTTATACTCCATGAAATTCAGCATGGACTAAAACAACACAATATGGTTGGTGTGTTTGTACTTCTCGGTGGTGGATGAAAAGGATGTGCTGCTCACCATCCCTGAGGGTTCATATGAAAGCCCTTGAGGACCTGATTTTCCTATTGCCCACCACTTCACATACATCTCAGCCCATAAGAATCCACTTTACATACTGCGATGACCACACTGTCTCACTCTTGTGGTACCTGTGTCTGGTTGGCTCGGTTATGAATGCGCCAGACCCACGGAGACTGGATTATAGGTAGCTTCCGCGTTTTATTAGTAATTGTATTCAATACCACAGTAAGGCATTCTCATCCCTTTTGCAGTAGGTGACCAGATAAGAATATGCAGATTCATTAACACAAACACAAAACTTCCAGAAGGCATGTGCATGATTTTCACATTCAAACCACAAGGTGTGACAAAGTAATTATTAATTAAATTCAAAATATACTGATTTTAGATTTACCCAGTTCAGTAAAGTATTCACTATTTAGGTGAATTCACTCTTTAAGTGATCCAGGTTAATCAAAGATGAGTAAGACTTTTTTTTTTCCTTTCCACAATTATAGGATTTATCCTACAAAAGACACAATGCTCTATAATACAGCATATGTTCAGTGTCAAAATGGAAATCATGCTTTTCATAGGGCTTATGAAGAAGAAAAGTATGTGAAAATATTCTTTATTTTGGAGGGTTTAATATGGGCTGACTTCTTTGTGAAGACCTTATGTAATTCCAACCTCATCTATCTCATAGTTACTTTATGGTAGAGGTACTACTACTACCATCATCATCATTATTATTACTGTTTTAAAGATGAAAGAATTGGGACTTAGTGAAATCAAATAGCTTATCTAAGCACACACTGCTCACAGTCAGAAGGAAACTCCCCCCAACCCCCATGATTTCAAGCATATTTGCTCTATTGCTCCCAAAAGCAAAGGAAGAGAAGAAATAATTTTTCTGCCTTTGAACTGGGGAAGGCTTCACAGAAAAGTGCAAGAATGAGGTATTTTATCTGGCAAAGAAGACGGAGAAGGGCACTCCAGGTAAAGAAATAGCTGGCCCAAAGTAAGGACAGAGAGGAAGTAATAAATTTGCTCTGATTTAAATATGCTTCCGGGGCCGGGCGTGGTGGCACACACTTGTAATCCCAGTACTTTGGGAGGCAGAGACCGGAGGATCCGGGTTCAAGGCCAGCCTCAGCTCTCTCTCTCTCTCTCTCTCTCTCTCTCTCTCTACTTAGTGAGGCCCTCCACAACATCGTGAGACCCGGTTTCAAAATAAAGTATAAAAAAATAGGCCTGGGGGTGTAGCGCGGAGGTAGAACGCCCCTGGGTTCAATCCCCGGTACCGCAAAAATAAATAAATAAATATGCTTCCTTCTAGTCCATGTTTCTTAGACTTTTTTTAGATGTCTGGAGGGTTCACAGTACAGCCTATAAACAAGAAATAGCAGAAGAACCTTATTCTTCTTTTTAAATATGAAAAGCATAACCTTGAGGTTTGGGTGCAATTATAGCCCTGACATTAGTCCACATATCATAGTCATTTTCTACACAGCCCATACCAACAGAAATTAACTCATAATTAACAAGACTTTAATGAATGACAAATACTGCATCTAATGCTACTTTCTTTTCTTTTAAGTGGATTTTTTTTTATACTGGGATTGAACCAAGGAGCATTCTACTTCTAAGCTACACCCCCCAGTCCTTTTTATTTTTTATTTTGAAACAGGGTCTCACTAAGTTGCAGAGGGCCTTGCCAAGTTTTTGAGGCTGGTCTCAAACCTGTGATCCTCCTGTCTCAGCCTCCCAAGTACTGGGATACAGGTGTGTGCCACCATGCCTGGCATTAATGCTAATTTCTTAATCAGACTGATGAATCCTACTGCAAGTGTGTGGTTTCAAAATAGTTATGCTTTTGAACATACTTACATGATTTTTTTAGACATAAAGGGCAAAAATATTTTCTTGATATAAGTATGATATAGTGGACAAAAATGGATAATGATATGCTATATAATAAAATGCATCAATATATGAGGTAAATATACATCTAATAGATATATAAAATGGGCTATGGTCTCAAATAATTATGTTTACACATATATGAGATCAAATACTAGATATGGGTATTATGATAAGGACAAAAAAAAAGGAAGCATCTATATCAGCTAGGAATTACATCCAGCTGCAAATAACAGAAGTCCAACTCTAGTGACTTAAACACAGTTTCTTCCAATTTTATTCTCTCTTGTAAAACACATCCAGTGGTAATGTTCCAAGGCTGACAGAACAGCTCTCCTAGGTTCTGTCTTCATGGTCTATAATCCTTAGTGCATGCTCATCTTTAAAGTCATAAATGGCGCTGGGGTTCCAACAGTTTCATTCATGAGCCAGGTAAGAGCCAGAGGAGGGCAAGCCCAGTCAGCCCCACTTAAAGATATTTCCCAGAAACTCTACCCAATAATTTCTGCTTATAACTCACCACCTCTAGCTTCAAGGAAATCTAGGAATCAACAGTGTTTTAAAACTCTGGGCACCACTAAAAATGTCAAGTTTCTGTTATTAGGGAACAAAGGGAAAATTAGAATTGTGAAGGCAAGTAGAAAATCCAAACAAAAAAGTTGAGTAGATCTTATGAGAAAACAGCAGCAAGAGCCATGCTAGCACTGTGGGAGTGCTTTCTGCTTTATATAATGCATGTGTCATCCATGCAATAGCAAACATGAGATGCTTAAACAGCAAAGACTCAGACTAAAGGGACTGGGTGCTTACACACTGTGATACAGAAACTGTCACTACACATGCACCAGGGAGCCCTAAGAAGCAACTCTTTCTGCCAAGAGCATTCTAAGCCACTCCTCTGTGGCCACAGCAGACAAACAAAAGCAGAGGAACACAGCCAAGCCATGCTCCCGTGAGGGTGACAGCAGTAGGTAGCATTACACTGTCCTGGTCATTGTCATGTGAAGAAAAAAAGTAGTACCCTGCAGAGTACACCGAAGGCAAGAAAGCCCTTCCACAGAAACCAGCAGACAAGCACCCATTCATAAACTTTGACTGGGTGCACTGTGACATTTTGAACGTGTGCTTTCAATGAGGGAAATGCGAGACTAACGTCTCTTTGTGGATAGTAATAAGAGCCTTGGAAATGGAGGTGGGCACCACAGTACATGTCACATAAGACATGGGAGACACAGAGCAACTCAAGACGTGGAATAAGGTAGAAAATGAAACAACATTTTCAAAGCCACACAGGCGTATTATCACAAGCACCTTGGTAAGGAGGAGCAAGCTCTGCGATCCACTACATGTCTTTCATATAAGTGCACACGTGTGATACAGCCATTTTAACCACCCCCCAATTTATTTTGTCTTCAGAAGCCCCAATTTAAAGACTACTGTTATTCATGGAGTTATGGAAAATATAGGGAAATACCTTGTAGGACATATTTCAGACTGAATAGAGATTTTAGGGCCAGCAACAGTAAAATAGGCAAGCAAGTTTCATTATAAAATTTTGCTAAATATGCTACACATTACACTTTCCCATTGGGATACAAGTCAATCCTCATACAATCCTTTGAGAAAAGCAATTCCAGAGAAGGGAAAACAGGAGGACAGAGAGACTAGAAAGTTAAAATCAACGTTAAACTATACGAATAGAGACAAAATTCAAACCCAGATCATTAGATTTCAAGTCCTGTGCTGATTCTGTTAGGAAAGAGTAGAGAAATTTGGATACTCTTGGATGGTGGCTTCTCAATGACATTGTTGCCCAGTGTCACCCGCTCTGTGCTCTCTAACTGCAGCTCACTTTCTTCTCTTTAGGGGAGGGGGAGGCTACCTGTGTCCTCACTTGAACTGTGATATGTTTGGGACTGGTTTGCCTCCACATTGCACCCGGTGGAGGGAGGGGTACTGCACTTACTTGGGCCTGGCCAATGAAAGTAATGGTGATTGGTTCAAGGACATGGCCTCAAATCTGGGCTTTAAGTCTCAGTTCCTAGACTTGCGCTGAAACTTTTGAAAAGGAGAAGTTCTCATTATCCTGTGATTATTATGTACAGATCAGGAAGTACTTCCTCATCCATGGGAATGACCCAAGAATGAAGTCAGCACTATGGAAGTAAAGCCAAGAAGAAGACCCAGGCCCTTATGACATCATCTAAGACTCAGACATCATCTTAGTCATGCTGGGTATAAAATCTACACTCAACAATTTTCAAGTATGTAAGGGAGAAAGGTCCCCTTTTTGTAACCAGCCTAATTTGAGTTAGATTTTCTGTTATTGTCATGGAAACAATCTTGACTAATAAAGTTACTTTATGGAAGATATAAAGGGAATATAAGAATAGCAATATTTAATCCAGCATCAATGCTTTTTAGACAATATTATGAGTTCATAAAACTGTTAGACTCTGGGAAGATTCACATTTTTTTCCTCTGGGGATATTTGTGGATATACATTGATCAGAATGTTCTAGGATCCTTATGGTTTGTTTATTTTTCCTTAACATCACTTTATCCTCTAAATAGGAGTCTAGTTACTGTATTTCATAAGATACCTCTATGTATTAGGCAATTGCAGAAAATATAGTCTCACCATGTCATTATAAAAATTCGTGAAAAATATGCTTATAATACAACATTATTAACCACTATTTCAGCACCTAGTACTCATAAAAGATACTTTATTTTAGTACCTAAATGGACTTTATTGTTCATAGAAGTCTTGGGAAAATAAAAATAGATCAGAAACCTACTATATAGGATATTCTCATTTTGGTGATAAAAATAATACCTGATCAATATTCTACAAAGATAAAAGAGTAAAAAAACAAAGTATACAAACATTTTATACAAATATCATCTGGGAAAAAATTATCAGCTGCAATCAGTTTAATATTGTGAACAAGAATTGCATTTACAAATGATTTAAATTTATAGTCCAAATTCTAACATTTCCACTATGGTTTTACTTTTACTCTTGAAACACAGATTATGTCAGAACCTGCCAAGTCAGAGAATTAAAGAGCCCTAATTATCCACTGGGAGTAATAAATTTATGTGATGCTGACAACAGTCAATGATTAGACGCCCTCCTCTGCTGGCTCATTCTCCCTTTCCATCCTCTACCCACCCTAGTCATCAAATCATTGGAACCTGATCAGGGTCTCTCCACAGCAAGTAGTCTTCATGTAAGTGATTAAATTGTATGGACCTAGAGCATTTTCCAATACTTTGGGCAATATTATATGCAAAAATGAGATGTGGGAAATAAGTCCATTGGAAAAGCTTCTTGGGCAAATTCTTAATTACTTTTTTGTGTTGTTAAAAGCCAGAGGTTATTTTTAGCACAAGAATGAAGACTATGGCATATTTGGGAACAACTGGGTAGCTCCTTGGGAAAAAAAAAAAACACTATTTATACCTCACACTTTCTCTTAAATATATTCAGAATAAGAAATATGTTTTTTTAGCATGGTCTGGAGGTACACACCTGTAATCCCAGTCCTTGGGAGGCTGACACCGGAGGATTATAGGTTCAAGACCAGCCTCAGCAACTTAGAGAGACTCTCAGCAAACTAGAGAGAGACCCCGTTTCAAAACAAAACAAAAACACAAAGGGCTGGAGATGTAGCTCAGAGGTAGGATGCCTCTGGGTTACATTCCCAAGTACCATGAATGAATGAATGAATGAATGAATCATTTTTCTAGTCTTGAGATAGAGGGGCTTTGCTAGCATAACACCAAATCTGGAAACAAAACGTTAAACTTGGTATATTTTCACATGTACATATTGTTTATGATAGTAATTCCATTAATTCACTTCTTTCTTGCCCTTCCCCTTCCCTTGTACCACTTCCCTTGTTCCGCTGAGGGTTCTCCATTATCAACCGGAGTCCCTTGTGTGACCCTACTACTCCTTAGGTTGCACATATTAATGAAAACATATGTCCTCTTTTTTTGTGATTGACTGATCTCGCTTAACATAACGTTCACCAAGATCCTTCCACTTACTTGCAAATGATGTTATTTTGTTCTTTAAAGAGCTGTGTGCATGTATGTTAACATCAAATAGATATTCACTGTGATGTAAGACTCCAATGCACCAATAAAAGCATGTTAAAAAAAAAAAGTTAGGGGCCGGGCGTGGTGGCGCACGCTTGTAATCCCAGTACTTTGGGAGGCAGAGACCGGAGGATCCGGGTTCACGGCCAGCCTCAGCTCTCTCTCTCTCTTTCTCTCTCTCTTTACTTAGTGAGGCCCTCTGCAACTTCGTGAGACCCGGTTTCAAAATAAAGCATAAAAAAATATGGCCGGGGGTATAGCGCGGAGGTAGAACACCCCTGGGTTCAATCCCTGGCACCGCAAAAAAAAAAAAAAA
>PVJS01046528.1:0-15788 GCA_004027185.1 Glis glis
CAAAAAAAAAAAAAAAAAAAAAAAAAAAAAAAAAAAAAAAATAAATTTCAAAGCTGGGTGTGGTGGCGCACGCTTGTAATCCCAGTACTTGGGAGGCAGAGACTGGAGGATCCGGGTTCACCGCCACCCTCAGCTACTTAGTGAGGCCCTCTGCAACTTCGTGAGACCCGGTTTCAAAATAAAGTATAAAAAATAGGGCCGGGGGTGTAGCTCGGAGGTAAAATGCCCCTGGGTTCAATCCCCGGTACCGCAAAAAATAAATAAATAAATAAATATATTTCAAAATCTTAGAAAAGTATAAAAGCAAAACAAAGATTACCCATAACTACCAGAGAGGACCAATGTTAACACTTGACAACTCTTGTTTTAAAAATTTTTCTGTACATTGAGGGAGAAAAAATTATCTCTCTCTTCCTCTATTTTATAAAAATGAAATTTATATTTATGGCTTATAATGTACTATTTAAATTGTACACATCAGTTCACTGAACAAATGTGTAAATAAATCCATAAAACTCTAAAAACCACATTTTTTTTCATTACTTTACAGCAAACTCATTTGGCAGTAAAACCTGACCTCAACTGATGAGGTTATTTGTAGCATTTATTTATGCCACTTAATATGAATATTCATACATTCGGCCAGAAACGTGGTGCAAATGGGAATATCATAAAGCTTTCAGGTTTCTGCAGTAAAATGTATGAATATTTGGCGGCAAGAGTTTAGAGATAGGGGCTGTGGACATAAATATATAACATCATGTGCATGGCTGCTGAGTAATCCACTGTGTGGATTATCCTCACATATCCACACTGACAGACAGCTAATGTTCTGCTATCATAAAACACTGGAACGAACATACTAATTTTTCTACTGGGGATACTCTTTGTATATTAATTCTTATGGTTCTTTTTGCATGGAAGATGAAACCTATGTCATGTCAGAAATATTTTTCCTGGTTTGTAGTCTGTCTCTAACTTTGTTTTGAGTATCATTTCTTTCATGGCATTTAATATTAATGAATGTAAACACACAAAAATTCTCCCATAATTTTTGCCTTTGCTGTCTTTGCTTAAAGGCCTCTCTCCATTGCAAGATTATAAACAATTCATACGGATTTTCTCCTAAAACTTTCAAGGTTTGATTTTGCTATTAAGCTTCAGATTCATCTGGGAAGCGTTTTGTAGTAGGATATGGAGAAGCAGCTGCTGCTCTCTGCTGACATTCAAGCCGGAGACTACGCCTCTGAGCTTCTCAGGGATGGATGTGGTCAAGGGGCTAGCTTCTAGTCAAGGGGACACGAGCAGAAGGGATCTGTCAGCTGCTTCTGGATCATGTCCCCACAAGGGAATGCACATGCTCCCCTAGAGAAGATGAGAACCAGGGAAGCTACCTTGGGCCCGGGATGGAAGCTATGAATTGAGAACGGCCGTATCACTCCTGAACTACTGACCTCTATTTTGTCTACGCTGCTTTGCTTTTAGGGGTCCATTTCGGCAGTTTGGGCTATAATTTATACAGAATACTGTCCTAACACTTACAGGTATGACTCAGGGACACCAATTCTGGTCCAGTTTGACAGCTGTTACAATTCCTTCCTTCCCCTTTTTATAGTTTTCCTCATTAAAGATCCTAGACCTTTTTACTAAATTTACTCTCATCTTTTTGTATCATTATGAATTGTGTTTTTTTCTCTAAATTTATGATTACAATCTTTGTCTCATTACTAATACTCTATGTATATTTTCTCTCTTTTGGGGGAGTAAGTATTGATAAAGTTTCACCTAAGTTTTGTTGAACTTGCAAAGAATCCTCTCTTGATTTAATTAACCAGTTTGTTTGCTTGTTTGTTTTTGCAGTACTGGGGATTGAACCCAGGGGCATTCTACCTCTGAGCTACACCCCCCACTCTATTTTTATTCTTTATTTTGAAACAGGGTCTCACTAAGTTGCGGAGGGCCTCACTAAGTAGCTGAGGCTGGCCGTGAACCTGCGATCCTCCTATCTCAGCCTCCCATGTACTGGGATTACAAGCGTGCGCCACCACACCCGGCTCTGTTTTTCTTATTTTTAACCTTCCAAATCATAACCATGAGAGTATGTCTCTGGAGTCCAGTGGCCCAAGCTTCATCATGTCTTCTGCCAGTTACCAGCTGAGTGATTCTGCACAAGTTACTTAATTCCCTGTGCCTCCATTTTCTCATCTATATAATGCAGATGACAGTACCCATCACACAGAGAAATGTGAGGATGAGATGAATATTAGATAGAAAGTACCATGGGCTGGGGTGTAGCTCAATGGCACAGCACTTGCCTAGTGTGCCTGAGGCCCTGGGTTCCATTTCTAGCAACACACACACACACACACACACACACACACACACTCACACACACGCACTTTAAATGGTCCCTGGAACATAATAGCTAACACATATAAGAAATCTATTATAATTTTTTTATTATTTATTTCCTATTATTTTGTTTTGTTGAAAAGTTAGATCATTAACATTCAATACTTATTTAAAAATAAAAGCAAGAGCCAATGTGGTAGTGTGCACCTACCTATAGTTCCAGCGCTTTGGGAGACTGAGATGGGAGGATCACTTAAGTCCAGGAATTCGAGATCAGTCTGAGCACCATAGTGAGACCCCATCTCAATCAATTAATCCATCAATCAATGAAAACATTTAAAGTCAGAAATGCTCCTCTATAGAGAAAGGACTACGTAAGTCTTCTCACTGTCCTTTATTTCCATATAGTCTATCATTATACTTTGATTTCCTCTTTGATCTAAGAACTACTTGGTTTTTTTTTAATTTCCATGTGGTAAATTTACTTTAGTATCCCTTTTTTATTGACTTCCATGTAGTAGACTAAGAAAGTAACCTTGTAAATTTTCTACTTTTTATATAAGAATCCCATTATAATTGTGCTACTGTGGAATTTTTATTATACTTCTAGATGTTTTTTATTTGAAATATTTTCATACCGTTATGAAATAGGTCCATGGTTGTATTTTTGTTTTGAATTATATAACAAAGTATTCTATAAAGTAACTTAATGATTTTTGCCTTCCAAGTTTACTAGTCTGATATTGGAATTGCCACTTTTGCTTCAGATTTGTTTGTATTCACCTGAAAACTCAGCTCCTAAATTTTGCCATGACAGATTAATAAAAACCTGTATCAATATGCAAGGGCTTTTATCACAACAATAGGCAAAAACAAGTGAAAATTTATCCTGTGCTAAAACAGATCCATAAAAAAATTATTTATTGCAGATTTTTTTTTCTACTGCTTAGTAAATCTTCAAGAGGACCTATTCAAAATCTTTTTACTGCTTTTTTTTTTCTTTTGTGGTGCTGGGGAATGAACCCCAGGTCTCTCACATGCTAACCATGTACTCTACCGCTGAATTATACCCACAGCCCCCAAATCTATTCAAAATATAACCATTGCAAATACAGTCAGAATATTTTTATAGCAATTAAGATTGTTACCCTTTAGTACATCTTAAAAGTCATCATTTAAAGAAATTTGATGACCGCCAAGGAAATAATTATGTTGAAGAAACAGTTTTTACTATTGTTTACAAAATGTATCTGGACTTTAGTCATACATAAAACTTACCCCTAATGAATAAACACCAAGGAAACCAGATAAAAAAAAAACAAGTCTTGCTGACGTCAGTCAACTATTACAAAAGCAAGCTACATATAACATATTATAACGAATCACAGCAAGAGATGAGAGGTCACAGGTAAACACTAATATTATCACGAAGAGAATAGAAAAAATAAGATGAGAAATTTTAAGGAGAAAGCTACTCCCCAAGCACCCTCATCCTGCCATCTATATCAGAAGACTAGACAATGAAATAGAAACTGCCCTTTCTGGGGAAATATCAAAACATGTGTTTTAGTGTTTCTGAAGTCATACTCACGCATCATAGTCTTGAATGACCAGCCCCACAGACCAGATGGCCGTCAAATACTCATTAACGCCATTGGGGCTGATGTAATGGAGGGAGTCCGGAGACCTTGGGTCACCATTGGAGCCAGTGAAGTCCACTCCCACCTGCCAAATAACAATGGCAGTAAGGAAAAGGCAGGGTCACCTGCACTTGATTCCCAAGAACACTTCAGAAGAGAAACAAACATATCCCAGGGCCTGCTACTGCCATTTCCTAACAAATGCTACCAGTATTTCCATGGACACACAAGACATCCTGCTGTTATTTTTCTAGCTGCCGTAGTCTTGAATTAGTTTACCCATGACTCATACTTAGGATTTGTTTTCTGTAAGTTTGTTGGACTAATGTTTTCTATTCCTTAAATCACTGCAGGATAACTGCTCCTTTGTACAGACCTGCTTTCTCTCAGGAGGAAGATCTCTCTCATCAACAAGGACCTAAATTCCATAATGAATTTATATAACCTGACAGGAATCTCTAAGGAGATCACATTAAATAGATAATGTAAATTTCATCACGAAATCAGTTTGGCAGCGAAAGAAACATTTCTGCAAAATGGGGGAAAAGAGAAATATTTTACAGCCTATGTTAGAAAATTCAGTGTGTCACTTACAGTAAAATTCAGCTGACAACCTCCCATGATGTAGTCAAGGAATGTGCATTCTACTGTAATCTACAAACAAACAGCAAACTGTTAAAATCAAAACTCTCCTACCATAAAAGAGAGAGAAAAAAAGAGTTTATAAATTGAATAGCATATGATATAAATGTGGAAATCACTCCTGCCATCCAGTAAAAGACACTCCTGCCCCTAAATGTCAAGATTTTGCTTCAGGATAATTAGAGCAATGTTAACATTAGAATATTAAAGGCCAGAGATGAAATACACTCACTTTAAGAAACCAATAATGAGTCTAATATATTAAGAAGCATAGTAATCAAAATATCATAGAAAAATTAGCCCCTCACTTCTTCACTGTGAGAAATTTTGACTTTTCCTCTCCATTCATAGTATCTCATCTTGAAATTTTAACCAGGATAGATGCACTGGGTCAGGCCATTTCCACTTATAGGCTGGAAAAAATACCATCAATCTCATATTGCCTAAGGTAATGAAAAACTTTAATATCCCTATCTAAAAAGTTGTCAAACCTTAGAAGCAAAGTTACTTCAAAGATTTCTTTACTATTTCCTACTCTATTCTTTTCCCGAAAGGTGACCAGATGCTCCTATGATTTTCAACTACTGAAAGTACTTATTTGATACAAGCCATACTGATAGGAAAACTGGAAATGGGACCTCATCAAAAGTAGCCAAGGCCAACTAACCTCACAGTGTTTCACACTGACGACACCTGAATTCTTATAGCTTTTTTTCTTTTGCCTCTTTTTTTCATTTATGCATTCATATTCAATCTGTAGGAAGAAAGGACAAAATGTTAATTTTTACTAGCACCATTAGAAATGTCAATGTGAATTTAAATGAATGAACTTTTCCCCTTGGAATCAAACCACTTATTGATACAGTTCTGTTCCAAAATATAACTCTGAAACAATTATATAATACACTATCAGTCAAATTTCCATGCCAGGTGGACACTGAGCATGAAAGACGAGAAGGCACAGCCCTGCCCGGGTAAGTTTTGTCAAGGAGCAACAGCAGAAACCTCGTTCAGTCTCAGGGGGAGGAAGGATCAAGCCAGCCGGATTCAGGAAAGCTTTACATGACTCACCAAGTACTATACAGTTGTTAGTTCATTAGCTTCTAAAAGCAGATTATTTACTGATTCTAGATTAAATGACAAAATGAAGTCAGTGCAACAGCAATCCACACCATTCAGACTTTGTGTGTGTGTGCAGTACTGGGGATTGAACCCAGGGGTATTCTACCTTCAAACTACACCCCCGGCCCTATTTTATTTTTTATTTTGAAACAGGGTCTTTAAGATGTTGAGGCTGGCTATGAACCTGTGATCCTCCTGTCTCAGTCAACCAAGAACTGGGATTACAAGTGTGCGCCACCACGCCAGGCTTAGACTTTCATCATTGATCATTAGTTTTACCTTTAAAAAATTTTTTTAAATAGAATATTTATAGGTGAAGCTTGTTGTTTTCATTCAAAACGTGTTAAAGTCAATTCAATCTCTGTATTTAAATCATGTAGGCATGATTTGAAAAGTCCTTCCATTTCCACACAAGCATTTCTGTACATACTACTTCTAGCTCCTGGGCCTTGTGACCAGGGAATAGGGACTGGACTGCAGATCTCTGTGTGACCTACTGGAATTCCTAGACCATTGTGTTTGTTCAAAACTCATTTTCCCCCATTATTTAAACCAAATGCCTCGTGTGTTTTATTTATTCACTCAGTTTTTTTTCATTGTTGTTTATTTGTTTTAAGTTTGGACCTAAAACTATCTGTATCTTCTTTAGTTCACCTCACTCACATAATGAGATAAAACAGACCTTCTCATCCGACCATAATCTTTTTCCTCTCAAACACCATGTTTATATTCTCAAAAGCAATGTTTATCTACATGAGCATTACTCAGGTCTCTCAGCAGCTAATGAACAATTCATATTATTCTATTACAAGTAAGCCACAAGGAGAATTAAGTATTTACTCAAACTAGAAGAGAAAATAAAACACTCTAGAATAGGTTTTGGCTACCTTCGCTTACAGATGGAAAAGTCATAGAAGCACTTTTATAAGTAAGTTGGGATGCTAAATAAGAAACTGAATTTTGTTAAAGCAGCCAAATGATCTTAACAAAATTTATTCCATTAGATAGCAGCTTAGTAATACATAATTTGAAGTACCATGAACTAAGTTTTTGTCCTTCCTGTGGGTAAGGACAAATCAGAGAGAAGAGTCAGGGCAGCCTGTAAAAGCAAAAGTAGGGTGAGTAGCATAACTGTGTACAAGTCAAGCCCAGTGTGTGTCCAGTATTGTGGATATCAAATATTGTGGCTAGTGAAATACCAAAAGCACTTTAATCCAATGATATATGCAGTCTTAAGCCAAAGGAATTCAAACCTCTAGGTATAAATGAAACTTAGTGAGAAAGGCAGTCTCATGCACATAGTGTTTTGACATCCTCTTGGCCACATAAGGATGAGCCTTGGGTCTGGAACAGTTCCTTACCATGAAACAGGAGTCCTCACAGCCTGTGCTGGGCTGATTGCCTGTGTGGAAGTATCTTTCCCAGTTCAAGCCTCAATGAGTGCTCCCTTTGTCCTACTTAAGCCAGTGCATCAATGTCCCTCAGGCCCACCCCAGCTTTCAGTATTCCAAACTCCACAGGGGAGTAGCAGGGACCTCCCACCGAAGCACAAGAGTGGTGCACACAGGAAATTGCCCTGCTGAGCAACCTGAGGGCCATGAGGGACTGACACCTACTTTTGAAGCTGCTATGTCTCTTTTCTATGTGAGTAAAGTGTTGTTCCATTCAGTGTTTAATTGTGTTATGTTTTCCTTTCCAAGGTGCAATGGCAGCAAAATGTCTGGATTCCATTTCTAGTGATTGATATTGTGCTGATCTTTGCTTTCTTCCACACAGTGAAGAGTCCTCACCTGGCACTGGTAACAATTAGATGCTGTTCTGCTCAACAAAATTCACACCTCAAGTATGAATTCTGCATTATCTGATTACTAAACAAACAAACCCGTAGATTTCTGAACATTATTCAACGTAGAGTAAATACATGGTAAACTGTTTGCTATGCCAAAGGAAAAAATAAAATAATCAATACACAGCTAAACTCTACAGTACATACAAATCCAAAGATGTAACTCACAGGTGAGTTCCGAGAGGCCTCTTTCAGTTTTGTCATGGTGGTTTGAAATGTTCCAATGAGGTCATGGGATCCATCACTGTCATAATCATAACACTCTACCTAGAATTAAGTATAATAAAAGTACATAAAAATCAATATCATTTTACTTAAAAGTATTGGTTGCAATAAATATGACCCAAAATAAGTGAAAATGTTTAATATGCAGTCCCTACTTGGAAAAGTAGAAACTAATTTCCTAGAGAAGCAAGAAACACTTTCAAACCCCAGCTAACCTTGGAATGGGGCTCTAAGATAAATCACAGGCAGATGAAAAAGTGCAAATTCTGTTCAAATTCCACATTAAGCAGTTTCCAGCTCCTCTATCACATCCCCTATAAGTGCTGATAAAAGGAAAAATGGAATTACATCTGCTTTCTCATCCGCTTCTTTACCTTGTTATGACTACACAATTGCTAGAAGCCATTATCTGGAGAAAGAAAGGAAGTCAAGACCCAAGACAGCTAAGAAGTATATAATTAAATCTTACATAATTTAGAATTATGGAAAATATATTTCATTAAGCCGCAATCTGGTTTTGGCGAGATGTGTATTACCAGTTAAATACGATAAAGTCAGATGTGCATGATTCTGAGGGTCACAATTTTCACACTAGAAAAGAAAATTCCAGATGAGAGTTCTTAGTCCACTGAGGAAGTTATCTACCCTGAGTCACAGTTACTCTAGTCCCATGTAAAAACAAGGTGAGTTCTGGTCTTAGGTCTAGCTCTTATTAAAAACACTCCCTCTGAAAACAGAGAGAACAGAAGTGAGAGTATTCGATTTGCACGTAGTTTTGGGTCAGGTTGACAAAATGTGCCTACAAAGGAAATATTCACCAGAATACTAAAATATTCCTTCCAGGGAGAAAAACAAAACTAGATGTCAACTATTAGCAAGTAGAAGTGTTCAAGGGAAGCTGAAAACTGAAAATAATAATTGTGAACACTCAACACCAATGTTTTTATAGTACATGATAATTCCAAAACATTATTTCATTTCTGTGAACATTTATTATGTGCACCGTGCACATTCTGTAAGTAGCCTTGCAAGGCTAACAGAGTGGGATCCTGTCACTATTATTCCCATTTTGCAGAACTGAAACTTAGAGGAATTGAATAACTCCTTAGAAGATGACTCAGTATGGTAGTACGCAACACAGGTATGGTAAAGCTGTGCTAAAAATGCTTTGAAGAACTTCCAGAGCCTATGTTTCAAAACAAAGCTTCTTACCACTACGGGTAGGGTATCTGCCCTCAGGCAATAGAGAGCTTCATCTTGTTACTACCCTTCACAAGGTTATCTTAATCACCACCCTAAAGTGCTCAGGAATTTTACATGTTCACTTGGCAAAGTGATTGTTTTCTTCTCAGTTTTATACACTGAGTAGTTGTCATGACTGGAAGTCTTTCATTTCTTATTATTTTCATTATTTTCTGGGAACACTAAATGTCAATCAATAAATACCGGCAAGTTCTAACACTGCAGTTGTGAGTCGCAGTAACAGATTCTGTTTGCTTGAGTAATGCTTCGCAGGCACTTTGATCACTGACCACATCTGAGAGTTTGACTCTTGCCCTACATATTCAATATCCAATTTTTAAAACCAAAAGTCCTTTATCTGACTCTTGAATGTGTCAAGGGAAAAGAAAATTAATAACTTTAATGATTTTTTCTAGAGGAAGTAAAAATTTGATGAAGTAGAAATCAAACTATCTTTTAATATTTTAATAAGATCATTTTTTAGCAAATACTTTCCAATTATACAAAACAGAACATTACATTTTAGATTTGCATTCAGGGAAAACCAATTTAAATCTAAGCAAGATTAAGCTTTAATAAAGCCTAGATTTTATTTAAACAAACCTTTTGAAGGACTAAAATTGTACATATGCTTAAACTGACTGAAACTTCAAGAAATATGAAAAACATTTGAAAACTAAACGTTCTGGTGACTCACTATAAGAAATAGATGGGAAAAGCTCCCTTTTGTCCTTTTGAAGACAGATGTAACATTTATAATACTGTAGAATTTGGGGTAGGATGATTTATATCACTTAATTTCTCTCTTCTCAAGAATTCAAAGACCAGTACGACTGGCTATTTAAACAACAGTAACAGTGGGATTTGTAAAATTTAGATGTATGCATATATACATATGTATATATGTATATATGTAAAAGAATACACACACCACACAATGCTACATTCACCATGACATTCCCATTTTAAGCAAGGTGGCAGCATGCATGATTATTTCTTTTATTCACTTAATCTTATGGAAATAATACATGCTAGACTGATAAACACATTGCAGCAAAGAAACTACTGTGGATTCTGACTTTATTCTCTGCTCTATACTTCTAAGTAATTTCCAAACAGTAAGATAGTCAAACAGATGTATGACTACCTGATATTGCAAAGATACAGAACAAGAGAAATAAAGTGAGTGATGATGTTGCAAACCAAGTTGTGTATAGTTAAAACAAACTGAGAAATTTTTAAGAATGGAAGACATTCATCAGAAAACTCAGAAAATCAGTTTACTTACTATAATAAAAGAGCCCTTTAAGCATGCCACTGTGAGCAAAAAAGTTTAGAAATATGGTTTCATTGTTAACATATCATTGCAAACAATCAAATAGTTACCGATTAGGCATTTTCCCCCCAGACTTTCCTACTTTCTCAGCTCTAATGTTTATTGTTTTTCATGTGAAAAGCAAAAGTTCTAGATTTTGTCTAACAATAAAAAGTAAATTTTACAGCTACTTTCTACTATTTATATTGTACCTAGATTTTTACTGCAATTTGGCACACCATACAAATCATAATCTGCATATTGATTTTTAAAGTTCTCTACAAACTGGGAACAATTTCTTATGTATCTCAGAAATTAAGGTGTTTTCAACAGTAATGGCATCTCTAATGTGTTTTACAGTTTACAAAACTTTTACTTTCATTATTTTGTCTTTACTTTTCTGTATGGTAGGAATTATTCTATTATATAAGTGAAGAAGTTAGGTGACCTGCCCAACTATATATATATATTAGGTTAGTTGGTTGGTTCACTGGGTTTCTTTGGTAAATGCCTATGAATAATTTTTTTTTTAAAGGCAAAGAATGTAGTTAAAGGTTCTTATTCACAGAGAAAAGGAGTCTTATTAAAAGGAAAAAGATTTAAATTGGACATTTTATTTTATTTATTTATTTATTTATTTATGTATTTTTGTGGTGCCGTGGGTTGAACCCAGGAGCATTCTACCTCCAGGATACACCCCCCAGCCCTATTTTTTATTCTTTATTTTGAAACAGTGTCTCACTAAATTGCGGAGGGCCTCACTAAGTAGCTGAAGCTAGCCATGAACCCGGATCCTCCGGTCTCAGCCTCCCAAGTACTGGGATTACAAGTGTGCGCCACCACCCCCAGCTTGGACATTTTATTTTTAAAAAATACGGAGTAAAATAGAAATTACATGACTTGATTAAGTATTATGTCAACACATTAGTCCAACATGCCTACTCCTTCAAATGGATTATTTTACTAAACAGAAAACATTTTTATTTTAGCATATATATGTATATGTAGATATACATATATATATATATACATCCTAACTCATAAGTATCTATTATATCATTTAGTTTTTTAAAATACCATCTTATATATTAATTTTATAAAATAAGTGAACATGTGTATTTATTTGTATGTGTTACATGCAGTCCTTTATGATGGTTTCACTTACAATTTTTTTACTTTATGATGGCATGAAAAGATATGCATTCAGTAGAAACTGTACTTTGAGTTTTGAAATTTGGTCTTTCCTGGGCTAGTGATATGTGGTAAGATTCTCTCTTGCAGTGCTGGGCAGTGGCAGCAAGCCAGAGCAACTAGTCAACCACATGACCCCCAAGGTAAACAACCAGCACTCTATAGTGTACTGTGCTGCTAAGCTATAATGTCTGGTAAATTAGGTGTATTAAATGCATTTCTAACTTATATCATTTTCTTTCTTTCTTTCTTTTTCTTTTTTGGGTGCTGAGGATTGAATCCAGGGCTTCACACATGCCAAGCACACACTTTACCACTGAGCTACACCCCCAGCCTAACTATTTTCAGCTTATGATGGGTTTATCAGGGTGTAACCCCATTGTAAGTCAAGCAGACTCTGCATATAATTTAAAATTACCTTAATAGTCTTGTCCATATCTCCATAGCACAGGGAGTTAAGAGAGATTTTAAAAGGCTTCCAAACAGGATTCAGGTTGTTTTTAATAACCTATAAAGATGACGATTGAAGGATCCGTTAGAACAACATTCAGTTCATTCATTCCCATTTTACTCTTGCTTTTCCAAGGTGCTTGCTGTATTCTTACCATTTCTCTCTCATCTCCTCACCACTCAGGCATGTCAATGAAAAGCTAATTAGGATATTATTTTGCAACTGTGATAGAAAAAAATGCAATAAATTGTCCAATTATGGTACATTCTGAGGAAAGAAGAAAGCTATTTGGGAAACATATCTACCTAATGCAAGGTGTACTAGAAACTGCAGACTACTGATTTTGTTGGAAACCAGGAATTTCACTGCATGGCAGAAAAAATTCAAATATGAAATAAGAAAAGATAAGAACAAACTTTGCCTGTTGGATATGAATTGGATAAATAAGTCTAAATTCATAATTTATAAATTTTAAAACCATACATACATACATACATAACAAACAGATACACACATATTAATATTTCCTAGCCATGTCCACTGAACAGGCCTAAAAGCAATGACATCCTAGTATCTATGAGTACATCTAGCATTCAAATCTTGGTGTCTAAATACTACTACCTCTTACAGAAATAGGGTTCCTTCAAAGAAATGGCTCAATCCAGATTTAGGACAAAATAAACTAAGAACATACTTTATCATAAAATAAGAGAATGCTAGCCGTGCATGGTGGCGCACGCTTGTAATCCTAGTACTTGGGAGGCTGAGACAGGAGGATCACAGGTTCGCGGCCAGCCTCAGCTATTTAGTGAGGCTCTCCGCAACTTAGTGAGACCCTGTTTCAAAATGAAGAATAAAAAAAAAAATAGGGCTGGGGGTGTAGCTCGGAGGTAAAACACCCCTGGGTTCAATCCCCAGTACCGCCAAAAAAAAAAAAAAAGAGAGAATGATTGAAGACTAATGGGGTCATGTTAAAAAGAACCCAGGAGTCATTTGTAGGAGCTTTCCTTGGTCAAATTTGAATTAATTTTGAGTAGCAAAAATGATATTAATTATTATAATAATTCATGCATTTTATAATGACACCAAAAATAAACAGAGGAAAAATGAAAAAGGAATGCCTGCTAATATAAGCAAAAAGGATGAAATATTTGGGAAAACATTCACTATTGTATAGCCCTTCATAGAGCCGATTCAGGCAAGGATCACCTATGGATGCTGCAACCATTGGGTATAATGTTAGAGAACAGGTAATTCATCCAGTCTCAAAGTATAACACCACAAGTAATTTATTAATTACAAAAGGAAGTAAATGGCACTTTATAATGGCGAGATCTCATGGTCACTAGCTTAACCAAGTAACCAAGCATGGTAACCATCCAAATTGGGCATCGTGGCATCATGAGTCCCCTGACCACACAGGAAGGTACACACGCTAGCTGTGAGGAAACAGAAGAACCTTGCATGTTGGACATTCAGGTCTTATTCATGAAAGTCAATGTCATGAAGGTATAGGGAGGGAAACAGAAGAGTA
The DNA here is from genome assembly GCA_004027185.1 of Glis glis. Classification (NCBI taxonomy): domain Eukaryota; kingdom Metazoa; phylum Chordata; class Mammalia; order Rodentia; family Gliridae; genus Glis; species Glis glis. Next base: position 13,561 of record PVJS01046528.1, read on the forward strand.
CTATACTAGGAACATAATAGCCAAATGCAAAACATGAGCCTTCAGTGGATCCCGGATAAGACAAAAGGAAGAAAAATACATATAAAACTTGTGGGACAACTGAGAAAATCTGAGTAGGAATGGTATATTGAATGATGTTACTAAATCAATGCTAATTTTCTCAGACATGGTGGTGTAAAATGTTCTTATTCTTGAGAAGTGCTGGCTGAAGCATTTATGTCAAAGTGTCATGATGTTTATAGCCTACATTAGGATGGTTTTGCAAAAGGGAAATATATGTGTGTATAAGTGTGTGTGTGTGTGTGTGTGTGTGTGTGTGTGTGTGTATGAGTGCACATGAAAGAGAGAGAGAACACAAGTGTGTGCAGGTATGACCAGCTGGCAAATCTCAATGAGGGTTACACAGGAACATATATAGTGTTCTTTATAGGATTTAAAGAAGTTTTTCAAAGTAAAAATAATTAAGCATGGCAGCACCTCCTCATTAAAAGGTGAAAAACAGTGAGCATGATGACCTTGTTTCTCTGACTGTATATTAATCTGAAATCAAATTACTATTTTATAAATATATAATTTTTAAAAATTCAGATTACTATAATTCCAAAGAAAACTTCCACTCTACTTTTTAGATTTAGATATTTACCTCTGTTCGATGAACCATTAGCCAGTTTCCATCAGATGTCTGCTTGTGAAATTCCAGGTATGGATCTGACTTTCCAAATAGATCCTACATTTAAAACAAACAGTATCCATTCTCCTCTGAAACCATGCATTTCACCACTTTATACAAGCTAGTACTACTTGAGTCTGACTCCATAGTATGGGTATATTGGTTATAAATACTAATCTAGTCACCTTTCTCACTTATAAGCTTGCTAAAGTCTACTTGTGAGAATTATGAAGGTATTTGTAATAAATACTCATAATTCTGTGTATCATACCCTTTTCTTCTTAAATACATGAAAGTAAAATTTTCAGCAGGGCTTGGTGGTGCATGCCTATAATCCCAGTACTTGGGAGACTGAGACAGGAGTATCGTAGGTTGGAGGACAGCCTCAGCAACATAGCAAGACTCAGCAACTTAATGAGACCCTGTCTCAAAATAAAAAAAATGAAAAGGGTTGGGGGTGTAGCTTGGAGGTATGATATCCCTGGGTTCAATCCTCAGTACCAAAAATAAATTAATAAATTGATCCAGTGGACCATAAAATATGCTTTTGACTTGTCAGCATTAATAGTTTTCATTCACATAGCACTAAGTAGTTTTACATAAATAAAATCCCAAGTATCAGCCATACCAACTCTATCAAGAGAAGGGCAATTATCAATGAGAAAATGGATTCAGACATGTTAAATGACTTCCTAAGATCACATATCAAATTAACTGGTCGATTTGGGCCTTGACTTTATATCTCACCCTTCTATGTCCAACACCATTTCACCAATGCCAAATTTTTTTTTATGCACAAAGGGAATAGGAATATGAAAAAACAAAGTATATGAAAAAAATACTTCAAAGGCATAAACTATACCTATTTCCTCTGTAATTCACCAGAGCACTTCTATAAAATGATCAAGTATAGTAAATGTTCAAAAGTACTTTTACTCCCATTCTACACACACACACACACACATACACACACACATATATACACACAAAGAACTTCTGGAATCATGTAAAAATCACTCATAGAAATTAAAATCATGCGATAAGACTATAAAATGATTTTATTTTCTCATTTTTGCTTATCTTCATTTTGATATATATTCCTTAACATTTATTACTATTTTTAAATGAAAGAATACTTGTTAATGTAATCCCTTAGTAATATACACAGATATGTCCCTGAACTGAATTAACTCCAGTATGAAATTAAGAAATTAAGATAATACTATTTCCCTTCTGAATACAAAGTTTAATGCCAAGCAAGTAACATATTTGGTACAGTAAAAAATATAAACAAAAACACTATGCAGAACTTTAGCATTATCTCTCTTTTTTTTTTTTTGCGGTACCAGGAATTGAACGCAGGGGCGTTCTACCTCCGCGCTACACCCCCGGCCCTATTTTTTATACTTTATTTTGAAACCGTGTCTCATGAAGTTGCGGAGGGCCTCACTAAGGGGAGAGAGAGAGAGAGAGAGAGGGAGAGAGAGGGAGAGCGAGAACGAGAGAGTTGAGGCTGGCCGCGAACCCAGATCCTCCGGTCTCCACCTCCCAAAGTACT
>PVJS01046529.1:0-15787 GCA_004027185.1 Glis glis
GCCCTATTTTTTTTTTATACTTTATTTTGAAACCGGGTCTCACAAAGTTGTGGAGGGCCTCACTAAGTAGAAAGAGAGAGAGAGAGAGAGAGAGAGAGAGAGAGAAAGAGAGCTGAGGCTGGCCACGAACCCGGATCCTCCGGTCTCTGCCTCCCAAAGTGCTGGGATTACAAGCGTGCGCCACCATGCCCGGCCTATTTTTTATTTCTTTAAAGACTATTGTATTTTTTATGACCACTGGGTAATATCCTTTTAAGTTCTTTTTCTATGTAGCTCCATAATCTCAAGTTCCCTGTCACAAAATCTAGCCAACTCAATCTCTCTAAATTCCACTCTATCCTCTTAAATCAAGGGATTACTAGACTAGTTTTGGGTTGTCCCTTCTCACAACATAATCTAGAAATTACTTCAAGTTATACAACTTGAGTAGGGGTAGATTTCATTTGTTTGCCTTTTCTCAGTCCTATGCTTCTTGTTGGCCAATGCCTGAGCACTAGTTTCTAATATCTTGTCGAATTTTTTAATTGATAATAAAGGAAGGTTGGTTTTGTACCATCTTACTTCCTCAAGGCCAGTATCAGATGTCTGAGTTTCTTAGATTTAAAGCTAGTATTATTTTTATTGTATGCAAATATGTGGTGAATTTTATTATTCAAATTATTTTATCTTTCTCCCTAGCATTAAAACCACTCTTCCTCTGTTCCTTGCCTCTTCTCCTCATGCTTTCTATGTATCTTTTGCCTCTCATTTTGTTGGGATTTTAGGACATAGATTCATATGATTGTTTGCCTAAAAAAGGAAAGCACCAAAATCAAGTTTGGGGAAGTTATAGAACAATAACAACAAAAAAGAAAATATAATAAATTAAAATCCATTCATTAAAGCATATCTCTAGATCTTCCAAACAGTTTCAGTATTCCTTAGCTAATAAAATTGTAATGCACACTTAAGAAGACATGAAATAGTTAAACTGTCAAACCACAGTGAAGCAGAAAATGTATGGTGTTTAACCTTAACTACTGAAAGCAGTACAGAAATCGATAATATCATTCAGGAAGTAAGCATCATGTAAAGATCTTTGAAAAATGCAGGAAAAAATTTCTGATAACATCTATGTTAGAGGTATGTTGTTTCCTACCAAAAGCAATGGGCTTTTAAAATTTCTATCACTACAACAACACAGAGAAGTCATTTATAAGTTTTTATAGAACAAACATTTGCAGAAATCTAAGATAGCAAAACTATTAACAACTCCAAGGATATATATGTATAAAAGCAAATAAAGAAAACAGAAATAGATTAAGACCAAGTTCTTTGAAGTCAGAAAATGTCTTATTCATTGGTTTATAATATTAAATACCATGCACAAACTGGAAACCCAATAAATACTGATGAATTAAATTTCACTGACAATTTGGGGACTTTTTAATTAAAGAAAGTTTCATTTTAGGTGGAGTACTTGGAAAGTTGATAGAAGTTAAGAAATAGACTATACATTTCCTAGCTCAGAAAAGAAATAAAAGCAGAAACGATACATAGCATGAGCTTGTCACAATGACTGCCTTTCTTTTTTCCTACCAATAGATAAAAAGAAATTGCCATGAAATTTCCTAAAGGAGATATTGTGTTCCTGGAATTTGAAGATAATTGAAGCAGTTTCTTCCCTTAATGTCAACTTCATTGAGAAATCTGAACAATATAACTGGAACAGAATGTACCAAATTAAGGGGAAATTTTGTGAATTATCAAAATAGAAAACAGTATATAAAAAATAAAAGTCAATATTTTAATTATGCCACTTTCATCCTACTATTTGTAATTTTAAAGACATACTAGATATTAAATTGGGAAAAGATAATTGAAGAAGATAAAGCCAATAGAAGTAGTGTGTGTGTGTGTGTATGTGCATGTGTGTGTATGTGTGTGTGTATATGTGCATGTGTGTGTGTATGTGCGTGTGTATGTGCACGTGCATGCGCACGTGTGTGTGTGTGTGTATGTGCGTGTGTGTGTTGGTGGTGGGGGATGAATAGCCACTCAACCTTTACTTACTATTGGCAACAGAAGACATAAGTACTCCCAGCTACGCACAAGATGAATATCTGTCTCTCTCTGTCTTTCTCCCTCTCTCCAAAATGTTTATACAATAGTCCTCTAAAATCCGATCTAATAAAATGGGGAAAACTATAATAAAATGTATTTATTAGTGTAATTTAATATTTGTATAACAGTTTTTACTTTGCTGAGGTTTTCTTGGTTTACTGATATCACTACCAATTACAAATGAGTTAGTGTCCTAGAAATTTTTTTACTGCTAGAGAATTACTCAGAAGCAAATATTTCACTCAATATTTTACTTAAAAATAGTTGTTATCAAGGTAACTATTTTCTTAATCTAACAATGTTTCTACTTTCCAATGGAAACAAAAATAGAAACTAAATAATTTTAATGGCTACTTCCTGTTCTATATAAATTAGTCTGTTGAATCATTTTCTAAGTATTATATATTTGTCCTAACATACATACACGCCATTCATTCATATTTTCTTCAACAAATGAAAGAAAAAGTTTATAAAGTAAACGTGAACAACTGAAACTAAGTGAATCTAGTCTTGAAAGATCTGTGTAAGAAAGATTTTCCAAGATGGCTGAATAGAGGGTACCAGCACTCCTTCGCAAAGAATCAAAACAGTGAGTATATTGCTGCCTTTAGTGGTGAGTGATTGTGGGAGAAGAGTGGAAACAAGCAGGAAAAAACAGAAACCTTGTAAGATTCAGAGACCTGGTACAACAGCACAGTAAGAGAAAGAAAAGATAGGAGCATCTGCCACCCCGCTCCAAGGCTGGAGAAAGGGAGTCTCCTCTGTGCAGGGGTCAGAGCGAAAGAAAGAGCCCCAGTAAACTCTGCCAGCACAGGTCCTGGCAATCCGAGCCCTCACACAGCTTCACAGCCCTCAGAGGCTAACAGCGGAGCTAGAAAGAACCTGCAACCTGCCTTGCTTTGGACAAGACTTTCCCATCATCTCCCAGTGAGCTCTGGTGTGGTACAGCCAGGAGCCTATTGAGAAGGAACGTGTTATCTGAGTTTGGGCTTTTCAGGGGCCAGAAACGCTGCAAATTTCCATTTCTGAGACTCCACGGACATTCCAGGCACTGGATCAGAAGGTAGCTGCATCGCGAATGAAATTGGATCAGTAGAACAACTCTGACTTAAACCTGCCAAGCTCCTTGCACCGTAGAGGCTCGTCCCTCCATAACTGGGAGACTGGGGAGCCTGCCCTCTGAGACCAGGGTGTGACGTGTCACATGTGGATGCATACAGGTGCCAGGACTTTACCCACACAGTACGCACCAACCTTTCCTCCAGTGCATGCACAGGCACCTGTCACTCACAGAGCAGGAAAGAGCTCTGGTTCCACTGCTACACGCCCACAGTGTGCGGGGTGGCTTGAGCACTCCCTGGGCTCTGGCCCTCATCCCAGCCCCAGAGCGCACAGCCCGAGGAGTCCAAAGGGAAACTTGGCAGGCGCTGGCAGTGTCTTCTCGCTTGCTCCTACGGGTGTTTCAGCTGGGGAAGTAGGGAGTGCCATCGCTTCCCTGACTCTGTGCAAAGCTAAGGAAACCCCAAGAGGAAGGTCTCCCTGCTCCAGGCGTGACCGCTTCTGCTTGCCCCCTCGTGTAATACCGTGGAAAACGCTGGCTGTAGCCCCATCCAGTGACCAGTGAGTGGGGCACTGAGGAAGTCAGAAGGAAAATTGGAATATTCCTTAAAACAAATGAAAATGGAAACACCACATAACAAATCCTGAGCAACGTAGCAAAGGCACTACTGAAAGGGGAGTTTACAGCACTGAGTGCTTACATCAAAAAAGGGAAAAAAAGTACAATGAATGATTTCAAATAAATGACCTAATGATGCATCTCAAGGACTTAGGTAGGCAAGAAAACCAGACCCAAAATTAGTAGAAAGAAAGAAAGAAAAGTGGTCAGAGCAGAAATAAATGAAATAGAGTCTAGAAAAATGCAAAAGACCAGTGAAAGAGTTGGGTTTTTTTGTGAAGATAAATGAAATGGACAAACCTTTATCTAGACTTATAAAAATGAGAGAGAGGGAAAGTACTCAAAATTACAAAAGAAAAAGAAGACCTTACAACTAATATCACAGAAATACAAAGTATCATTATCATGGAATATTTAGATGTGGTTGGGATCCATGTGTGTGTGACAGGTGACAGGGGGTGCTTTCTTTCTTCCATTTTTTCACTACTATTGGATTTATTTAAAGTTGCAACACCCATTCACATATGTGTGACCCAAACAGTAATGTCACAGAGAAATTTTTGCTTAAGAAAGCATCATATTATCAAGCCACTTTAGAAGTACTACTGTGAAAACCAACTTCTTGGAACAATTTTGATGCACTGTAACCTGAGTAAAGATGTCGAATAGCTGCTAAAGAAACGCAGGCCAGATTTCATAATCTCCTATCAGAGGGCATGCATGTTTTGTGAGCTGTTGAATGGTGATTATGGCGAAAAGTGACAGGTTGTTCATCAAGTCCACTTCCCTTTCTTTCTGATATCCAGCTACATTTTCTGGTCTCCTTTGCAGTTAGGTGTGGTCACGTGACTATACTCTGGCTATGGAAAGTAAAGTAAATGGCCAATAAAAATCTCCTGCATAATTCTCTCTCTCAATTCTACCATCAGTAGCCTATATAAAAATGTCTAGGACAATCTTGGAAGCCATACATTGAGAATGATAAAGTTTCTTGAAATGTCTGTAGCTGTATGATTGCTGCCTTACCCTTTACCATTCACTATCGATAGGATTTTGAGAAGCTAAAAATAAATGTCTATTCTTTTCAGTTATTGAGATATCAGGGTTTACTTTTTTTCTTATTCTCTTCTTTTATTCCTTTTTTTTTTGTGGTACTGGAAATTGAACTCAGAGAATTCTAGCTCCAAGCTACACCCTTAGCCCTTTTTTTGTTTTTTATTTTAAACAGGGTCTCACTAAGTTACTGAGGCTGGCCTCAAACATGTGATCCTCCTGTCTCAGCCTCCTAAGTACTGGGATTGCAGGTGTGTGGCACCATGCCTTGCTTGGGTTTTACTTATTATAGAAGTCAATCATAATCATAAAATAATCATAATACAATAGTAGAAATTTTAAAAACCATTTCTGTTGACTGCCACCCATCTTTTCTCTACTAATACTGTTGTTTTATGGGTAACTAGTTGTTTCCAAGAGTTACTACCTAGAGGATTTTTAATGAAATTTACCTCTTACACAAGACATTATGGGGATTACTGCAATATTTTTATGAATCTTTCAGGGGTCCTTGGGGCATTGGCTTCATATAAAACAAAATTATGATAACAATTTTATCATATACTACAATTTTAATTAATACTGCATATATTATATGTATTTATATATACAAAACGGCAGTCTGCAGAAACAGTTGCTTCTCTGAAGTATATCAGAATAATTTCATGGAACAAATTAAGAAAGGACTTTGTACAATCTATCCATTTTTTCTATTTTTTATTATTTTTATTTTTGTGGTACTAGGGATTAAACCCAGGGGTATTCTGCTTCTGAGCTACACCCAGCCCTATTTAATTTTTTATTTTGAAACAGTCTCACTCACTAAGTTGCTGAGGTTGGCTTTGAACCTGTGATCCTCTTGTCTCAGCCTCCCAAGTACTGGGATTAGAGGCATGCGCCACCACACCTGATTCATTTTGTACTCTTTCATTGTCATAATTATGACACTGAAATGCTTAGAAAACACAAATGATTATCTCTGCTAACAACACTAATGCTTTTTTCTCTTAATCCAACCAGTCTTATGTATATAAAAGCAGCAGAAATCTTCTGGTTCAGATCTAGACTTTCTGCCCATCTATTAAAAGTAGATAACTTCTTCTGACCTTGTTTAGGTAAAAAAAAATGGTTCCTTTTATAGGAATATACTCTTCAAGGACCAATGGAATCTCATGTTCAGGATTTCCATTTTTATCATAGTGCCAAGGCCACCATTATGAGACACGTCATGATAAAATCTATCTTCCGAACAGCAGTGAAAAGCCCAAAGGTATTTTTTATATAAGCAGAACACTTGCTGTCTTTAGGCCTTCCTTCCTGTTACTCCTACATTTGTCAAGCCCTTTCTATGGATCACAAGATTCCTCATATCACAAAGTACCACTCCTGTGCTCTGGAAACCTGTCACAGTTGGATTTCATTTCTTTTTCTGCTCTCCCCAAAGAGCTCTAACAACTCTGTGACCTGTCTTCCCACTTACACAACCATAGGAAATGCCTGCTTAGGTATGTGTGACCACATGGTCCATGTGAATAACACCCCCTTTGGGTCAAGACCATGTGGGTTGTGCATCTCTTACCTGTAGGGGGCACCATACATGCACGGTATAGTGCACACTGGTATAGTACAGTGTACAGTCCCATTTAGTGGTCCTGCCCAGTACCATAATCTTTCATTCTTTGATGTTCTGAGTTTCTGTGCCTTTCACTCACTCCATGAATATAATTGTATTTTTTGTTTTCTGACATCTAGAAGTATTATACCTCTGAAAATATTTCTATTAATCCATTCTTTGACTAAAATTTCTGGATTTTTTTCCAGTTTTCTCATTCATTTATTCCCACTGTGTTCTTAAACCTCTTGAGACTTTCATTTATTCCCCGCATTTCTATTAGCCTCCCTCCAGGCCTCTCTTTCTTTCCTACCCAGTCTAGACCCTTTTATTCCTTCACCTCAGAAACTGTCACACACACTCTCCACCAGCTCCTTCCTTCTCCGTGTTTTCATTTCACCCACTAAGCCTGGATCAAGTCTCTCCTATTTGTATCTTCAGTTTGGTTCAGTTCCTTGCAATACATAGTCCACTGAATGCCTAATAAAAACCAGGAACAAATAAATTATTTTTGTTGTGTCCAAGTAAATGCTCTCAAGAAAAATAAGCACAAGGGCACTCATTAATATCATAATAAAGAGGAACTCAAGTGAGCTATAAATTTATTAAAGATGGTGATCCCGGGGAAGGAAAACCCAGCAGCCATGAGATTAGATGCACTGCACATGTCTGGACTCTTGCCTCCTCTGGGCTCTTGGTGAATTCAATCTTTTGCTTGCTCATGGATAACTCTTATCCCTATTCCCCTTAGAATTACTTAAAACCTATCCACCCTTTTAAAAATTAACCCTGGCCAGACCCCCTCTCAGCAGGCACCATTACTTCCTACTTCACAGAGAAAATTGAGGTCATCACCCATACATACCTCCAATTCATCACTTTAAACCCTATAAATTAACCTATTTTTACACCATGCTGCTTTATTTCCAGTTTCACAGGAAATCTTGTCCTTCCTCATATTTAAGACTAAGCTCTCCAGTCATGCTTTGCTCTCAACCTCTCCTACCTCCGTCAGAGACCTCGTTTCTTTAACAATCATCTCCTTTTATTATACTACAATCTGTCCTTCTCTATTGGCTTCCTTCCTTCTGCACAAAAATCTAGCCAAATAATATCACTCTTTAAGAGAAGAAAGAAGGACTGTTTTCAACTCAGCACCACTATCACTCCTATTTAAGCCTGAGAAATTCATTTCCCAGAACCCCTTTCTCCATGTGGTCTAGGTTAGAGTTTTTTAGAGAGAGAAACTCAGGTGAGAATTAGGCTGGTGTGAAGCATACATGACATTCTCTAGAAGCAGTTGACATATGAGAGAGATGTAGAGAGATGAGAGTCTCCATGGCTTTCAGGAAAGCTCTCAAGACCCGTCTCCTTCTCCCCACAGACTCAGACCATTGCTGGGCCTTCCCCATAAATTACTGAGACATGTAACAGCTTCCAAAAATTTAACAGCTTTTGAGAAATATTTGCATTGGTGTTTTAGACTGAGATCTTCAGGGCTAATTTCTCTGATCTATGAGTAACAGCACCACTGATCCCCAGTGTCAGCTGCCCTAAGCTCTTCTTCAATTTTCCAACAAGTTCTGTAAACCCTTAATTGTATATTAAACCCACAAGGCACAGAGTACAGAGAATGGTGTATTTTTCCTGGATGGGTTCTAAGGGAATATACTCAAACCCCCCCTGAATGTTTTCTAGCAAATGTCACCAATGATCTCCAACTTAATTAAACCCAGCACATTTCCTTCTGTGTTTGATCTCTCTGAAACTGTTGCCAATGTTGATAATTGTTTCCTTGAATCTTCCTATCCCTATGAAACTTTGATACTATTCGAAGAGATATTCATATTATATATATATATATATAATTTTACATATATAATAAGATATGACATGCTGGAAAAAGGAATAGTATAGAGAGCAAAAAGCAACTGGATCTTGCATGATAAATTATTATGAAGGATTCCCTCTGAATTATAGCTCCATAAATTCCTTAACCACACTGAACTCTTCTGGGGCCTCCAGGCAGTACATGGGGTATCTTGGACAGTATTGACATATATAATAACTTTTTCCCTTTCTCCCTTTTTATTTAATCCTCTGGGATATAACTCAACCATTTTCAAAAACAGATGTTCTTGATTCTTTATCCTCCATGTCTTTATGTTTCTGACTAAAGCCATAAGTAAGGAACAAAGGGAAAAGTGAGTTTAAAATAAAAAATCTTTCATGAGTAAAACCCAGAGGTTTCAGGTTCAAAGGCTAGATTTATTCAAATAAATATCTTAACCCAAAGGCAAAAATTTGACAATGTCCACAATTAGGGTACTTTAGAGAGTAATATCAATTGTATACATGTATACAGAATACTAATTCACAACTATTACTTAAAGGGAAAGAAATTAAATGAAAAAATGTATATGTAAAATATTACCTTATTAGATTGAATAATTTAGGAAATCTAGGGTGAGATTCTTAACTAAATCATATTGTAATATGTAATATGTCAGACACTAACAATCAATTTAGTGTGTGAGATTCACTCTTCCATAATATTTTGACTACAACAATATCCCACATGCTGTAAGCATAGATAGAAAATTTCCATAATTTTAAAAAACTAGGTCAACATCATATACATGTACTCCATATAATTCAGCCCATTTGGTCAATATCTTAACTCTAGCAGAAATGTAAATTACATAATACTGAGAAATCAAATATAAATTTTTAAAATAGAAGCAACAAGAAAATGTCTTAAATATTCCAAGATAAATTGAGATGTGGAAATTCTGTGTATAGTACAATAGGCTTAAATAAGGAGTGCTGTAGATTAAATAAATAAGAATTTGAGTATGATAGTCATTTCAGTTGATTACATCATAGCCTGAATTTAGAAAGTCTATGGTGTTACCATAGAAACAGTTTTTGCTTAAATATAGTTGTAGATATTAAGTACAAATTAAATTAATCAAATGCAGGGGTACAATGATGGAAACCTCTAGAAACCTAAACAATAATTTATTCTGTTTACCTAGAAGAATTAAGAAGAGTGGTATTAAAGGGAAGAACATATAAACTAGTCTACTAAAATAAATATATACAGAATATTTTCAAAATGAATTGTAGATGCTCTGAAATCCACTGAGAATAATATGAACTCCAAACTTCCAGCCAATTCACTTCAACCAGTAAAAATAAGACCATAAACTCTCAGATGCCTATTTTTAGTTTTTAAAGCTCAGGTGAAAGAATTAGTTTTCCTAAAAATTTTCTGGAATATAGTAGATACTAAGTATTTGTGACCTAAATGAATGAATACAAAAGCCTACAATGCAGCAATGCTAGAGTGACAACATTGTGAGTCAATAAAGACCTGATAAATAGTATTCTCTGTCTTATATTCCTAAATTAATTAAAAATCGGAAAGAGAAAAGCAAATGGAAGACATAAAACAAATATTACCTTTAATACTGAGAAAAGAGAATCTGAGAAGAGAGAGTAAGTATTAATGACTGTAGGAAGGCAGGTATTTTAATCAGCTTTTTCATCTCTGTGACCAAAATACCTGACAAGAACAACATAGAGGAGGAAACGTCTATTTGGCTCATGTTTCAGAGGTTTACTCCACAGTTGCATAACTCCAAGGTAGAAGCCACAGTAGCAAGGCATGGAAGAGGAATGCCATTCTTGTCACATGGTGGCCAGAAGAAGGGGGAAGGGACAAACATAGTCCCCAAGGCCACTCCTCCATCTACCTACCTCCTCAAGCTATGTCCATCCTCCAAATCTGCCTGTATTGCTTATCACATGAGTTTTGGGGGACATTTTAAATACAAACCATAATAGGTTTCCTAATTGTAAATCCAGATTTCAATAGACACAAGCCTAGTCACAGGCGGAACCAGGCCACCACAGACCTTCTCATATGGGGGTCTGCATTTGTAAAGTTTAACATACGGAGAAACAGAACAGAATGCATACTCTCTGTAAGCAGAGTATCAGCTATGAACCCAATGAGAAAGATGAAAAGAAGTGACTAAGCTAGCATATTCAACTTATTCTCTCAAAATCTATTGGTCACATAACCCACCCACTGTCTCCAAAAATAAGCACATGAGGATGGGAAGTTAGGCCATGATTGTTATGTGAAAGGGATACTACCCACTTGGAAAGAATCATAAGATTGTGAAAAGAGTCCTATCCACTATAATCATAGGGACTTGTGTTCTTTTATAATCAACTAAGCATAAGACATCATCGGTATATTCTTATAGAAGAGGTTAAATCAGAACACTTTCAATCATTCATTTATTTAAGAAGCATTTATTGACATGTACCAGTTCCAGAAATTCTTGTAGATGTTGGGGTTGTGAGGGTGAAGATGGGAAACACAGTTTCTATCCTAATAAGGTTTATGGCTCACGAGCAAAACATCAATTGAATAAGCAATTTTAATTCAGAATACTGTTAGAGGAAGTAGAGTATTCTGTAAGCTTATAGGTAAAATATTTCACCTTGTGAAACTGATGAATTCTACCCAAAAGACTCAGCGTCAAAGTAGAGAGCCAAAGTGTAGGCAAGTATTAGCCAAAGAAACTGAAGAATGGGTTTTTTCAGGCAAATAGGCAGTATGTATACTGGCCTAGAGCAAAGAAGGAGAGTGTTGTGTAGTTAGCGAACAAAAAGAAGTTCAGAAAGGCTAGGATGTGATGTGAAGATGAGAGAAGGTAGCGATTCTGTTAAAGAAATAATCAAGAAAAGAATGTTCAGGTTTGTATTTCACAAAAATCATTTTGGCTTCAGAAAGAAGAAATAATTAGAAAGTAAAGTTAGGGGCACTACTTTCAGTATTTAGGTGAAAATAATTGCAATATTTTAAACCAAAGAAATTAGTGGCTTGGATAAGAAGACTAGATATAAAAAGAGATTTTGAAAATATTTTGTAGGTAGAAAAACCAAGATTTGGTTATCTTGGGGAGATATTCAATATGAGGATGAAAGAAATGAATATTAATACATTTCTGCCTTAGATAACTAAGTAGATTCTGGTGTCATTCATTAAAATAGGGGCACGGGTGGAGATGGTGTGAGAATGGGAAAGCAAAATGACCAGTATGTGCTGGGACATTTTTTATACAGCTTTTCATTTCCAAATGGAAATGACTAGTAAGCACTTTAGTATATAAGTCTAGAGTTTAGGAAAATGAGTTGGGATGGAAACAGAAATTGTCAATCAATGGTGTATAAATGGTACCTGAAGCTATAACCATTTTAAGTGGGTTAATTTAGTAGTATACATTCAATAGATAGCATTATTATTTATTTAACTACTGCTGTCTTCAAATTCACTGTGAAAGATTTCACCTCTTTATTTACTATATCCAACATCTTTTCTAAGGGCCTCTGAACTTTTAACTACTTTCATTTATGTAAGGAATAATATTCCTTTTAGTCACGTGTATAAAATCTACATATATAAACTTTTTTCTATAATATATTGTGTTATATTATAGATTTGAACCAAACCAAACAATATCTATATTCTTCCTGCCAAATAAAAGTGAGAGAAAAAGAAAGAAATATCACCGGAAAACTAGTGAGGTCTGTCATAAAGGAATTCTGTTTCAGGTGTTGGAAAAAGAAAAAGGAAGAGGAATGACTTTGCATATTCTCAAAACAATTATAGAAAAATCTTAAGATTGTTATGAGAGCCAGGCGTGGTGGCACACGCTTATAATCCCAGTACTTGGGAGGCTGAGACGGAAGGATCCAGGTTCGCAGCCAGCCTCAGCTACCTAGTGAAGCCCTCCGCAACTTAGCGAGACCCTGTTTCAAAATAAAAGAATAAAAAATAGGGTGGGGGTGTAGCTTGGAGGTAGAATGTCCCTGGGTTCAAACCCCAGTACCGCAAAAAGATTGTTGGGAGAAAAATAAAACTGATCTTTTGATATTCTTCTGTGGTTTAGATATGATTCTTCAAATAATATTAACTTTTAAAAATAATAAATTACTTCAGGGAAAAGAAAATTTACTAAATAACTATTTAAAAATATTTGAGAGGACAGGGGACAAGATGGCATCAGAGTAAGGACACTGAGAGGAGCCTGTCTCTGAATTGTCTCGGGTGCTCCGAACTGAATAGTCATACACATCCCACATGACTTTCATGAGTGATAGGAACTAAAGACAGTAATATTTAAGAATACATAGAAGCCCACCGATTAACATCCAGACTGAAAAAGGGTAAAAAAAAAAAAGGGGGGGACCAACTAGAGACAGGAGAACAATAACCCCATCCCAGACCGGCTCGCCAGACCAGCAGGAACCTCCAGAAGATCTAAAAAATTGTATAGCCAGCAACCTGAGGCCTTTCTCACAGACATCAAGATCACCAACCACAAAATCCAACAACCCCAGGACAAAAGGACGGAGAAGGAAGATTGCCATTCACTTCCATCACAACCCACTGATCCTCTGCACACTCTGCAGGAGAGGTGAGTGCTGCAACCTCACAGGATAACTGAAAAGAGCCCCCCCTCAGAAAATAGAGAGGGTGGAGATACAAGCAGTCTGTGTCTGTAGTCACACAGAATCTGAGGAATAGAGCAGGTCTGAAAGTTACAGACAAAGGCAGCATTCTCTGGGGAGCACAGCATCCCCGCCTCTGCATAGGACAGCCCCAGAGGGACTCGGCAGCAAACAGAAGTGGGAAGCTGAAAACATCAGCTCTCCCCACCTGCAACCCAGAAAGACTGGGAGGGTATCGTCCCAAATGGGAGGAGAGGGCCGTCCTTGCTGGCCAGCACCCAGGCGGAGGGAAAGAGGGATGCCAGCAGTAGAGAGCCGTGGCCTTCCCCCTCCACCTCAGTACCCAGGCCAACCACAGAGTGTCTCCGCCTAAACAGTCAGACCCAGAGGGACTTGGGAAGTGGACACCAGAGTTCCCCACCTGAACCTAGGCAGAGAGAAAAGAGGGTTGCACACGGGCTGCAGAGCAGGCTTCCCCCCCTGCACCAGGGACAGCTCCAGAGGGACTCCACTGGCAGGAAGCTGAAAGCCCCAGCATCCCCGCCTACAACCCAGAAAGCCCAGGAGGGTCTCCCTCTAAATGGGAGGAGAGCGCCGGTGTGCCACTGGTCTGCACCCAGCTGCAGGGTGTCTCCACCTAAACAGACAGACCCAAAGGGACTTGGGAAGTGGATGCCAGAGTTCCCCGCCTGAACCAAGGCTAACAGAAAAGAGGGTCACGTGTGGGTGTTAGAGCTTGCTACCCTGCCTGTGCCAGGGACAGCCCCGGAGGGACTCTGTGAAAAGCAGAGAGATGACAGACAGACCCACAGACCTCAACACCTGGATCTCATCAACAACACCATTGCAGCAGACAGAAGGAACCCTAGAGTAATTTCAACCCAGTACCAACAATCTACTGGCAGAACAACAGTGGAGAGATACGGGACACAGATATTGAAGAACATATTAAAGGGTTATAAACACACAACAGAGAGATAAGAATAGCCATACAGTAGAGGCTAGCCACCTTTAAGGCACACCTAGCAATAAATATCTACATCCAGAAGAGGTTACTATACAGGGAGAGTGATTAGGAAACCTACAGAGTGAGAGAGAGATAACAAAAGCAACAAAGATATAAACTTAAGAAACCTGAAATCATGGGAAGGAGGAACAACAAAGAAACAATGAGCCCCCACAACTCCACAATAATAGAACCCATCACCACAGAAATGCAGGGATTGCCAGAAGGACAATTCAGAACTTTAGTAGTAGAAATGATACAGGATTTCTGAAAGGAATTCAGAGAGAGCCTGAAACAAATGAAGGATCAAATAAGCAAAGAATCTGACACCCAAAATAGGAGTCAAATAGAGGCTTTGAAGGAAGTGAAGGATGCAATAACTGAAATGAAGGCATCAATACAAACTATTAACAGTAGACTAGAACACATGGAAAACAGAATCTCACTCTTAGAATATGACCACTCCAAAAGTGAGCGTATCGTACATAATATAGAAAAAACAATTTGGCAGCATGAATTGGACATCGAAGAGATCTCAGCCAACTTGAAAAGAGCAAACCTAAGAATAATAGGCATAGAAGAGTGAATAGAAGCTGAAACCAAAGGAATAAACAATCTTTTCAGAGAGGTAATATTGGAAAATTTCCCAAACATAGAAAGGGAGGTCGACACCCAGGTACAAGAAACATATAGAACCCCGAATAGACAAGACCAGAGAAGAGGTTCACCACGACACATGATAGTCAAATTGACTAACGTAGAGGCCAAGGAGTTCCTTAGGTCTGAGGCATCTTTACTAAGGGTCAGTTAAGATGCCTCAGACATAAGGAACTCCATAGGTCAAATAGACCTACTAGACACATACAGAATATTCTACCCAACTACGGCTAAATTCACATTTTTTTCAGCTGCTCATGGAA
Source organism: Glis glis (assembly GCA_004027185.1). Classification (NCBI taxonomy): domain Eukaryota; kingdom Metazoa; phylum Chordata; class Mammalia; order Rodentia; family Gliridae; genus Glis; species Glis glis. Next base: position 14,904 of record PVJS01046529.1, read on the forward strand.
CCTTCTCTAAAATAGACCATATCCTAGGCCACAAAGCAAGTACTAGCAAATTCAAGAAATGTGACATAATCCCCTGCGTATTTTCAGACCATAATGGAATGAAACTAGAAAACAACTATAGGAAGACACAGAGAAATCTCATAAACACATGGAGACTGAACACCACACTGCTGAATGAAGAATGGGTCAAAGAGGAAATAAGGGAGGAAATAAATTCCTAGAAACAAACGAAATAGCTGGGCATGGTGGCACACGCTTGTAATCCCAGTACTTGGGAGGCTGAGACCAGAGGATTCAGGTTTGCGGCCAGCCTCAGCTACTTAGTGAGGCCCTCCACAACTTTGTGAGAGCTGGTTTCAAAATAAAGTATAAAAAATAGGGCTGGGGGTGTAGCCCGGAGGTAGAACGCCCCTGGGTTCAATCCCCCGTACTGCAAAAAAAAAAAAAGAAACAAACGAAAATAGGGAAACAACATATCATAATCTCTGGGACACATTGAAAACAGTATTAAGAGGAAAATTCATAGCACTGAGTGCTCACAGAAGTAGAACTGAAAAGCACCAAATAAACAACCTAATGACACACCTCAAAGCCCTTGAAAAGTAGGAACAGTCTAACTCCAAAGTCAGTAGAAGACAGGAAATTATTAAAATTAGAGCAGAAATCAATGAAGTGGAGAATAAAAAAAATACAAAAAATCAACAAAACCAAAAGCTGGTTTCTCTAAAAAATACACAAGATAGATAAACCATTAGCCAACCCAACAAAAAGAAAAAGAGAATCAACCCAAATTACCAAAATAAGAGATGAAAAAGGAGATCTCACCACCAACAGTGCGGAAATACAGAGGATTATCAGAAACTACTTTGAAAAGATATACTCAA
>PVJS01046530.1:0-15787 GCA_004027185.1 Glis glis
CTCTCTCTCTCTCTCTCTCTCTCTCTCTCTCTCTCTCTCTCTCTCTCTCTCTCTCTCTCTCTCTCTCTCTCTCTCTCTCTCTCTGTCTCTCTCTCTCTCTCTCTTTACCTAGTGAGGCCCTCCGCAACTTCGTGAGACCGGTTTCAAAATAAAGTATAAAAAATAGGGCCTGGGGTGTAGCGTGGAGGTAGAACACCCCTGGGTTCAATCCCTGGTACCACAAAAAAATAAAAAAAGAAGAAATAGTTGAGAAATTTGTTAAAGTCAGGCTCCTGGTCCTCAACCCTGCATGATTCTGATTCTGCAAGTCTGGGTGAGGCTCCTGAATCTGCGTTTGTAACGTGCATCTCAGGTGATTGCCGTACTAGTGACCTGCAGTCTGTATTTTGCAAAGCAGCGCCCCACTCTTAAGATTCAATCTGTTAGTAATTAATGGGCCTGAGATACTGTTATTGGGGGGCATTTTTATTGTAGTTTCAGGGCATTCTGCTAGAGCTTTCCTTCTAACAGATCAAATTCCCCGACAGCCTGCTTAACCTCTCTGAAATAATTAGCTTGGCTCATGCTGAACTTAGTTTACAGGGAAGCCCAGTCTGAAATTTCCTCTCTTGGGTCATCCTTTTGGGTTCTAATAATCACCACATGTATGCCTTTCTTTCCTTTTCTATGCTGTGGAATAGATTAGATAGTGTTAGAATCAACTGCGTGTAAAAATCCAGTGTGTGGTGTAGACCAAATATTTATTCCCATTCAGAATTCATATGCTTCAATCCTAATGCCCAGTGTGGTGGTAGTAGGAGGTGGGACATATGGTAAGTGAACGGGTTAGTAATCTTATAAAAAACCCCAGAGAGCACTGCCTGTTTCCAACAGGTTGAGGGCACAGTGAAATAATGGATACGTATGAGCCAGAAAGCAGCCCTCACAAGACAACGAGTCTGTGTTGCCTTGATTGTGAATTTCTAGCCTCTAGAACTGGGAGAAATACGTGCCTGTTTATAAACTACCCAATCTATGTTATTCTGTTACAGAAGCCCAGACAGACTAAGACAGTAAAATTCCCCTGAGAAACCACGTGGGTGGTTTTCATAAGAGGGGAGAGTAGATCTTTCAGTAAGTCCTCTATTTCTTTTATTTGTATTTGAACTCTGCTATTTTTATCACTACGGAGTAAACTTTATATTTTTGGAAAATTGGACATTTTGTCTGTTTTCGAACTTTTTTTGTTTATATAGAGTTAAGTAAACTAGTCTCATATGCGTCTTTACATTCCATCATAATTGGTGATTATACTTGCCTCTTTATTTTATGTATTATTTTGATTTTTTTACTCCCCGCCCCGTCCAGTTAGCTCATAGGTGAGTCACAAAGAAAGTGGCAACAAGTTATTTAAAAAGAATCATTTTTTTCTGTAAATATCGATAAAACTTTATTGTGATCCTATCTAACAGGTTTTAAATGGTAGTATTAAGGTTTTACTAACTTTTTTTGTTGTACTTTATATTAATTACTTGGTAACTAGTGGAGAAAATACTGAGCTCCATTTTTTTTAAATCAAGTTGATTTAACTGTTTGGAAGCAATTTTGGAAGGCAAAAATAGCCTTCTTGATATATATGTATTTTATTTTTAGGTTTATCATTTATTAATACTTTTATTGGTGCATTATAGTTTCACATCATAATGTAGTTCTTAGTGATGGTGATATAATGTACGCAACACTTGGTGAGCTTTCCCTGACTCCCTCCCCACCTCCTCCTTCCCCATAAAAAAAGTTTGCTTTGAAATGTGTAACCATAGCGGGAGGCTCACCATGTGCTGTGTGCGTGTATGTCCCCATCACTCTCATCTTTATTATGATATGTGATTGCAATGCACTAATAAAAGTATATTAAACGTAATCATTTTTAAAATGAGAAAAACAATTGAAAATTTGTTTCTTCAGAAGATGGGAAAGGTAGCCCAGCACAGTGGTGCACAGCTGTAATCCCCGTACTTGGGAGGCTGAGACAGAAGGATCAGAGGCTCAAGGACAGTCTCAGTAACTTAAGCAAGATCCTGTTTCAAAATAAAATAAAGTAGGGCTGGGGGTTTAGCTCAGAGGTGGAATGCCCCTGCATTCAAACTCCAGTAACACACACACACACAATGGGAAAGGTACCTACTAATATACATACAGATATAAATGAAATCTGTCATTTTCTATTTTAATTAATCATGTAGTGTCTTTGACACTGAGGCTCATAGTGTTCTAATACATTTATACTATATTTATATGGAAATATAGATAAATAATACGATTCTATTTTACTAATGTAAAGTAGAACAGTGTGTTATATTTATTAGTTTTAATCTTTGACATTGATGTGTCAATACTGATTGCATTTCAAATATCTATTTTCTTTCTCTCTCTGTATATACATATATACACACATGCACGCACACACACATATATATATGTATATGTATACATATATATGTAAATTTAATTGGGTTAAGCTTTCAAAGGATAAGAATGATTAAAGATTAGTAAAATTCTCCTAAGCAGCTAACCAAGGGCTGGGATCAAGTATATGGCAGAATGAAAAAGATAAGAAAGTAGGTTGCGTTAACACAAGTTCATGTCAGACCGTCATTGGTCCTCACTAAATCCTCCCTGAATCTTAAATTTGACTCTTATCAGTCATGATTTTGTTGGCTGGTCTGAAAAGTAGGCGAAATAATAGGGTATTAAGGGTCTTAATTATAGAGGATAATAGTAATCGCAATTTACTTATTTCATTCATCATAGGTTTGATGCTGTTAATTGTATGGGGGATACAAATTTAGAGAAGAAAACTACTTAAACGTGGGTCTTTTTTTGTGTGTGGGAAGGTGAAGTTTCCTTTTCTCCAAAGCCCATTTGTAGCACGAGAGAGGTTGTTTTCTACCTGTAGCTAAGTGATGGGTTGAAGCTAGAATTCTAATAACTTTCCCAACACATATTGATGCCTGCAGTCTTTTCTTTCCCTTGCGGGCGAGGTGGCGGTAGGCTGGCTCTGTCCAGAATTGCTATGGAAATACCTTCTGTCATAGTGAACACCGGGTGCCCTGCTAGTGCTCGGTAACTAATGGATAATGTTAGGATGTATTCACACCTTGAAAGTGAGGTGGCAAATTTTTGGATTTTCTTATAGAGTTCAGTGCAATGGAATCCCCATGGAGAGACATAGGTTGAGAATCTGTCCCAGTAATACCAGGTGTTGACAGAGGGCTCTGTTTCAATATGTTTTGTACAGAGGAATCACAGCTTTGGTGTGCGGAAGCTGGGGAGTTTTCATCAGGGGGACATAGGCAGTGTCACAGCCTCTTGGAACCTGTCATTCTGAACATATTCTTAAAGCCAGAGGCTGCCTCTTCTCAATAACAAGGCCCTCCAGTGGCTTTAATAATTATATGTACGAAGTGTGAATTTCCCAAAAAACAACACAACAAAGAAGTACAACTTAGGATATATAAAAAGGTGGTTTTTTTTTTTTTTTAGGCTGAGGATGGAAAGAAAGAGCTTCCATTCTCCTTTACGGTAACTCTCAGATGACTACAGAAAGGTAAAACCAGTGTTTGGGATGGATTTGATCCCATTCAAATTCTTTAATAATTACAGATTCTTTTGTCATCTCGGCGATGGATGTTGGATATCAGGCAGGTGTTAAAAGGCTGTTGTTCTCCTGTAAGAAAAGGCAGAATTATATTAGTACTCCAGTGAGAGCTCATAGTGGAGAGACTTAGGAAAACGGACTCTTGATTTTGTAGCTTTCTGTTTCCAGCAGGAAGACACTGAGGTCCTTTAATCTTGGGTGGGCTTCATCCAAGATGAAAAATGAAGGCTGCCCCATTGGATCGGGGATTTGTGTTTCTCCACTCAGGTACCCAAAGGGCCCTTCATCTCCATGGAGTAGTATGAGCAGATGGAACCTGCCCACCTGCCCAGTTTCTCCCAGAATCAGCCTGCTTAGGTCAGAGATCCATGGTAACTAAGCCTCTCCTCCGCTCCTGCTCCGAGTGAGTCACCTTTTGGCTGGACAGACACCAGAACCCGGTGTTCCTGCTACTCTAAAGGTCTGATCCCCAAGCACTGAGCAAAAGGACAGGGTCATGCTGACCTGTGATCTTAAGAGACAGACGTTGGACTTCAAAATTAATAATTCTTATTATTTCCCTTCTAATCCCTTCCGCATGCATTTTGTATTCTTCTCTAATTTCCCCCTTATTCCTTTCATTATTCTGGAAACAGCTGTTTTCTTGATCCCTTTGTTGAGGTAAGCGGAAGCTCCACAGGCCATGCCCCTCTGCTTTAGGGATTGTATGCCACTCCTTAAACAGATTTCCAGGTATTTTGCAAGTAAGATGTCACCCCCCCCCAAATATGATATTTCATCTAGCCTTCGGAAGAGGCTATTTTACTACCATGTTGCAAGGCTGTGGGCTTTTTTTTTTTCACAGTTCTAAATATTTAGATAGACCATGAAAAATGTAGTCAGTTAAGGCAAGTGTGGTGTGTATTAATGAACACATGGATTTGACAATTCAGCTTCCAGTTCATTTTCCAGGATGTAAGTATATTTTAAAACATGTAGCTTGGTGATCACTGATGACCTGAAGGGTGTGGGATAAAGCTGAGCTCTCTCTTGCCCAGACCCTAGTGTTGACCCATGATTTATTCCCAGCGAATGCCAGCAAGTTCACAGTCTCAGGTACTTTTTGCTTCTCTTGTCTCTCAAAGCTATCTTCTCCCCCTTTTTTTGTGCATCTTAGGGATTTGTTTGGGCATGGCTTTGAGGCCTCAAAGGGTTTTGCCTTAGGTCCTTGGGTTAGAGTCTTTGGTTTAAGTTCCTGCTGAGGTGTGAGGCCTTGCCACGCTGTCTGTCATTAGGATCACTTCAGGTGGGTCACCGAGACTGCTTAGACAGGCATGTGTGCTCCAAGAGGCACCTTGGAGCCCCTCAGTGGCTTGTGCCTCCAGGGTTTACTATTGGGTTTGCTTAGGTAATCTTAAATGCCACACGGTTGTACCATTTTCTAAATACTGACCAGTTGGAAGATGCAGTCATCGGCCAAGTTGGTGATAAATGGAAGAGACAGTGTATGTCCTTCTCCTCCAAGCTATCCCTCAGATCTTAGCCCAGGAAATTTGGATTCGGGCTGGATAAATGCAGAAGTTCTTGGGCCTTTAGGTTATCCCATGTAACTATAGCCCATGTAAATATTGTTACAGGGGCTTTTCTGAACCAGAGTGCTAAGAATTCACATAGCTCCTTTTTTAACCTAATGATAAATAGGGATGAGAAGAAAAAAATTTTGCTTACCGTTTCAATTCCAAAATTGGGACCTGTGGGTCCCTAGTCCTTTGGTGATAGCAATAGGTGATGGACTCAGAACCTCAGGGGGCTAGAATCTGAGCTACTAGAGGTCAGAAGACAGAGGGACTGAGCTTGTGGACATGGCCACCTCGACAGCTGTTGACTGAGCCAAGCCCTTGTCCTTGTGTGTCTAGGAGAACTACCCAGGGAAACACAACTATTTGGTCATGTGGTCTCTGTCAAACCTCTATAGAGACTGTTTCATCCTTTCTTTCGTTTTGACATGGGCTATGACCATGTGCTACTAGGAGGACAGGTGTTTTTAGACAGGGTAACCTTAATGTCTGCCAGCTGAGGTTGTTAGGGGTGCTGTACAGTTCAGATGTCCTATGGCAAGCTCACTTAGGAAACAGGCTTAGAATATGGTTAGAGCCGGGCGTGGTGGCGCACGCTTGTAATCCCAGTACTTTGGGAGGCAGAGACCGGAGGATCCGGGTTCGCGGCCAGGCTCAGCTCTCTCTCTCTCTCTCTCTCTCCCTCTCTCCTTAGTGAGGCCCTCCGCAACTTCGTGAGACCCGGTTTCAAAATAAAGTATAAAAAATAGGGCCGGGGGCATAGCGCGGAGGTAGAACTCCCCTGCGTTCAATCCCCGGTACTGCAAAAAAAAAAAAAAAAAAAAAAGAATATGGTTAGAAAGGAGAACTCCATCCAGTGCAGGAATTCAAATGACTGTTCTGACCAAAAGCTTCTTGTCTAGAGGTGGGAAAGTCCTAGCAAAACTGTGAAAGGATTCAGCGAACATCAAGGGACTCTCCAAACAGAAAACGGCTCAGGTGAATGGAGATAATCAAATACATGAAAAAATGCCTAGAATTTTCCCTAGTAATTCTGGTTTTCTGTGGGAGGGCTGCTGTAGCAGCTGACTTGTGCTGTTGAGGGACAAGTACACTTAGTGTAAATTCTCAGGTAGCAAACACTACATTTTAGGTAAAATTTAACCAGAAACATTATTATTAGGTCATTAAAATTTATATTTAATTTGAATTACATTCTTCTACTCTTTCCAATATCAGCTGAATTTGTTTCATTCTAGAGAGCAATTGGTTTTATCGTGGTTTCTCTTTTTGGTTTTGGCCTACCTTATTAGTCACTCGTTTGACTATTTTAAAGTCTATACACCACTTCCCATTGCCTAATTAAGGAATTACAGATTTCGAATGCAGGCAAGCCAAAAACGATAGGTCAAAATAGACACCATGTCCCTTGGGATGAGTATTGTCTTTTATCTCTTTGAGTTTCTTTATTTGTAGTTAAGACTTTGAGATTTTAACATTTATTGTTCACATGATTATAATTTCTTTTGGGGCGTTCATATTGTGAGGCCTTTCTGACTTTCAAACTCACCTGGCAAGACTATTTCTATGAGGACATTTCTCAAAACGTACATCCGAGGCAGTGATTTGTACCTGTTTCAGCTGGGAGTTTTGTAGCTGTTGGTTCCTGTCAGTGGGATGGCATTTGTTGCTAAGTGGGCTCAGTTTGCTATTGATTAGCTCTTCCTTCCATACTCCAAGGACACTGGATATTCTGCAGTGGGAGAATGTATCTTGATTCAGTGTTAAACTTTCTTTGCTAAATCTATTATGGTTCTATGCTTTGTATTGTTGAGGGAAATTTTCAACTTACCTGCACCCTTGTATAGAACAAATTACATTGTGTGTTCCCAAATGCCTGGTGCAGTTGACATTGTTTATTTTGGTTTGAGAATCCTGGGAACTTCTCGATCTTCCTGCTTCTTCTAGAGGCTGTGTAGGAGATTTCCAGAAAGCCACTGTATTAAATGATGAGTCAGGCTGGGCATGGTGGCGCATGCTTGTAATCCCAGAACTTGGGAGGCGGAGACCGGAGGATCCAGGTTCGCAGCCAGCCTCAGTTACTTAGTGAGGCCCTCCGCAACTTCGTGAGACCCAGTTTCAAAATAAAGTATAAAAATAGGGCCAGGGGTGTAGCTCGGAGGTAGAATGCCCCTGGGTTCAATCCCCGGTACCGCAAAAAAAAAAAAAAAGTGGTACAAAGAGTAGTTAAGAGGTTCCTGTGATCTTCCTTTTCCTGATGTGCAGTTACAGTCAGACAAATCTCTTGTATGAGTGTCGGCACCTCTCCTCTTGCCCTACCCTCATGACCAAACAGTCCATTAGTCTACCGAATTAAAAATGATTAGAATTAAAACTATCAAAACTCATTTGGCCACGTCCAACCGACTAGCAGAGAGCAGAAAGAGACACTGGAAATCACGTGTCATTTTTAAGCTAAAATGTCCTGCTTTTTGCAATGTTTTCATTTTAAAATGTGGAAAAGGATGACATTTGGCTGTCGGAGATAACATGTCAGGCACATTCTGCGTTTCTACCTTTGTGATTTTTCGTTTGTGTTATGAAGTCAATTTAAAGTGTCTTAGAGCATTGGTGTAGGATTTATAAGGTAAAGGTTATTTCTTTCACTATATATATTTAAGCTTTCTGCTGTTAGGTATATTAAATTCATAAAAGAATTTCTAAAGTCTGAATCACTGAATTGACCTCAGTTTAATCTATTCTTTGGAATTTACTGCACTAAAAATGGTGAGGTTGCATTGAGCTCTAACTTGATGGCTTTCTTCATAATAATTCACCATACTCATATTTCTGGGCTATTGAGCTGCTCCACTACCCCATCCCATAGGGGTCATCATGTGTCCTGACTTGCCTGGAACTGTCCCAGTTTAACACTCAAAGGCGTATGCTCCAGGAAACCCTTCAGCCCCCATCAGCCAGAACAATTGGTCTTTCTACCCTGCAGCCCTGCTCTGGATCAGGAGCCTCCCCCAAGGCCATGACTCATCTGTGCAGGGGTGCACAGCTTAGCCAAGGTGTAGGACACTCACCTACTTGGTCTTTGGGTTTCTTAATGCGAAGCAAGAGAAGCACACTGAGGCAGGAGTGGTTTGCAGCATAAATATGTTTAATGCAGCCCTCCAGAGCAGAGTAACCATGACGGCAGGTGAAAATCACCTAGGAACCCTTGAAGCTTGCTGCAGAGGACGTCTCCACCCCAGAGACTCCAGCTTGATTGAGATAGGGCTTGGCATCATATTTTTTTTAAAATCTTACCTGTCCAGGCATAGTGGCACACACCTATAAACCCAGCTACTTGGGAGGCCAAGGCAAGAGGATTCCAAATTTGAGGAGAGCATCAACAACTTAGTGAGACACTGTCTCAAAATAAATAAACAAACAAATAAATAAATAAATAGGGCTAGAGGTGTAACTAAGTGTTACAGCACCCTTTGGTCCAATCCATAGTACTGCAAAAAAAAAAAAAAGGAAAAATAAACCTTACCTGGTGATTTTAAGATGTAGTCAAGTCCCAATCTGCTGCTCTAGAAGCAAGATACAAATGCATAAACTCTGAGTACTGAGGTTTCTGGAATTGCCTTGATCTCTGCCCTTTTTAGATGCTTCAACATTTAGTTGGGTCCCATGAAATGCTCCAGTATCTTTTTAGAAAAGAATTTTTAAAAAAATCTACCTTGAATTGTTTCTTTTTATTTTTGGCAACTAAAATAACCATAAGTATTATACAAACCATAAGTATTGTACGGTCTGGTTTTGCTCTAGATTTTCTAGAGTATGTAAGGTAGATAGAGAAATAGATTGAAGCAGGATATAGTTATAAGGGAGAGACTTGTGTTCACAGCCCAAAGAACAGCCATCTGAAAGCAAAGGCCAGAGCCTCAGCATGACACACATGAACTACTCAAACACTGTGGATTGAATAAATAATTAATCGATGACTTAAGGAATGAGTGCATTCTATGGTCCCTGCACGAAAATCCATGGACATTTAGAATTAAGTTCTAAGAAAAATTGCTGCCCTGGATCAATCAATGTGCTTTTCACTTAAAAATCCAATATTAAAACCATCGTAACACATTATTTTCTTTTATTTTGTCTTTGTTGCAAGGCAACTTGAGTCCTAAATTATGCTCAATTAGTAAGAAGATTACTGATGGATAAACCATTTAGATTTTTCCTTTCCTCTCCACAGTTTAGAATTTTTCTTTTTATTCACATTGTCTTATGAGTCAATTAAAATTAACTATTAAATTAAAATTAAACTATTTTAAAGTTTTCCCCATTCAGTTACAGCATACCTAAATTCAAGTTTGCTTATAAGTGAAATATTTTCATTTTAAAAAACATGTAATTGGAATCTGGCTGGAATCTAAGTCCTGTGATTGTTCTTTTACACTTACTTGGTTTGATGGATTCTTTCTTTCAGGAAACTCATTTTAAGTGATCATAAATTCCCTGTATATGTGTTAACATATTTTAGTATAAGTGGCATTTGAGGTTATTTCTTTTTAGCTTTCTCCTCAATTTTGGAATGTATACTACAGCTCCCAGGAGTGGTGGCGCATGCCTGTAATCCCAGTACTTGGGAGGCTGAGACAGGAGGATCACAGGTTCAAGGCCAGCCTCAGCAACTTAGTGAGGCCCTCAGGAACTTAGACCCTGTTTCAAAATTAAAAATTTAAAAAATGGATGGGGGTGTAGCTCAGAGGTAGACTGTCCCTGGGTTTAATCCTCAGTACCAAAAAAAATTTTTTTGCAACTATTAATAACAAAATTAGTGAGATATCTGAAGATTGTCATTAAGTATGGAAAATGGTTCAGAAATATTTTCAAACAGAAATATAATACAGCATAGAGGAAACTAAACTAGGAAACAATAAATTACCTATATATTACATTTGTTTTAAACATTGATAACACAAGTTATGATTATTTTACTAAAGTTTGCATTCCCCCAAACCTGGAAATCTTGATACAGCCCATCTGTGTTATGATTTTCAAACATTCCTAAAGTGTCACATGATTAATTAAGTTTGGAATGTACTGGGTTAAGTGAAATTAGGTGAGTTACTTGGGTAGAACTCACAAAATTTTTAAATGCTGGTACGTTTTGTAGATCTCCAAAAGGGAAGTACAGTAGGCATCATTTCTCAAATCTTTTTGACCACAGAATCCTATTTTAGGGGAACAAACCATAGGGCTTGTGTTCTGTGAAACTGTTTGAGAAACAGCTATTGTTTTCTGAACCTGCATGGCTAGAGTGGAAATAGCGACAATGGCTTTATTTTGGGCATTAAGAATGTACCTTCAGATGGTACTACCATCCCCAAGTGGAGAAATACTTCTTAGCAATACATGTTGTATATAACAAACATGGTACATTTTCCTGTTGGTGTACAATCTTAATTTATGCTCTTAATTTAAAGCCAATTTGAATGAGGAGTCTAGTGTGTGTAAAATAGCAGTTGCTAAACCAAGCAAAATAACATATCATCTAATGTGGTCCTTAAGCCTGTACTTGATTAACATACCCCACTAAAAGTGAATAGCATATATCTTTATTTACTAGCAATAGAAATGGTGTTACCAAAACTCAGCATCAAAAATACCGAGGACATAAACTTTTTAAAGCAGTGTAAATACTCTGTATGATACTATGATGGTCAATACATGCTGTTAATACATTTGTCAAAACTCATAAAATATATACCTAATATAAGCAGTGGACTGAGTGATCATGATGTGTCAGTAGGCTCATCAGTTGTAACAAACATTCCTCTCTGATGGGGAATGTGGCTAGTAGGGGAGGCTTCCTAGTGCAAGGGCAGGAAGCATAGGGGAATCTCTAAACTGTCCCCTCAATTTTGCTATGATCTAAAATTGCTCTCTAAAAAATAAAGTCCAGTATGTTTTAAAGAAAGCAAAAGCATAATATACATTTTAAAAAATACTAAGACCCTCTCTTTTCTTTCTCTTCTAATGGAGGCACAAAGGTAAATAAGGATGAAAGGACAGTGTAGGTGGGGTTTTAATGGACTTATAGGAATGTTATGCCCCAGCACATTTCACATGAAAATAGGTCAGTAAAAATTCTGTACACGGATGGACAATTGTAGCAGACCTAAATGACCAGAACTTCTTCAGATTTTTCATATAGTTATTACCAACTGACAGGAAAGTCAGTTTTAATTTCAGAGAAGAGCAAACATGCAAAAAGAAACCTCCCTAGTAGTGAGACTCTCAGCAACCTAGCAAGACCCTGTTTCAAAAAAAAAAAATAGGGCTGGGGGTGTTAGCTTGGAGGTAGAATGCCCCTGGTTCAATCCCCAGTATCACAAAACAAAACAAGAAAACCTAGAATATTATCCATATCCAATTTTGACATTTCTTGAAATTAAAACTCATCTTAATGAATTCGCAACTTTTAAGAATACACATTTTTCATATGGCTCTTGAGTTAGCGGTAGAAGTGGTAACTTGAAGGATATGATAATGAGTTTATAATGAAAGATCATTTAAAGAAGACTGTGGACAGAGCACATTGCAATCTAGAAAAGAATTGTGCTTTCCACTTTAGGCATTCTGGATTCCAAGTCATACATACACCTGTTGGCATTTTCGGGATGTGCGGCCATCTGTTTTTAGTTATTTTCAAGATAGAAGACATTTAATTTCCTAGGGATATAATTATTTCTATTCTTTAAGTCTTAGCACTGGTACAGAACTCAGGGAAATTACTAAATGATGAGGCACAAAACCACATAATTCCAAACCTTCCTAACTTGGCCACACAAGTCTGCCAACTTGTCTTCTTAATACCTGGATCCTTAATGGAGTGCAGTAACCAAACAGAAAAGTAGCACTGTGATCAGTTATCACCCTCCTGAGAAGGAAGGGTACCCTTAGATTTAAGGATCCTTTCCCAGGATGATGTTGGGGGATGGATGTGATTATAACCACCTATGAGTTCTGCCCAGTGCTGCTGGTCCCCCACCTCAGTAGCCTGCTCATGACCAGACTTCATTTTACTGAGTGTGGTGCAAAAAGCAACAGGCCTGCTACAGTGACCCTCTTCTGAGAGCATTGCTTTCTGGTGCATTTGTCTTCAATAGCAGTCTTTCCACAGACTTATTTCTCCCTAAAATGTCATTGTTTCTTCACTCAAATTGCAGCACCAGCTGGGCGTGGTGGTGCACACCTCCCAGTACTTGGGAGGCTGACACAGGAGAATTGTAGGTTTAAGGCCAGCCTCAGCAGTTTATCAAGACCCTGTTTCAAAATAAAAATTAAAATAGGGCTGGGAGTGTATCTCAGAGGTAGAACGTCCCTGGGTTCAATCCCCAGTACCAAAAAATAAAAAATAAAAATAAAAAAGCAATACCAGTACCTGATGCACACATCACCTGGGCTTACGTATTTTCTTTATCTTTTTTTTTTTTTGTACTGGGGATTGAACCCAGGGGCATTCTACCTTCAAGCTGCACCCCAGCCCTCTTTTATTTCTTATTTGGAAGCAGGTCTCACTAGGTTGCTAAGAGCCTCGCTAAGTTGCCAAGGCTGGCTTTGAACCTGCGATGCTCCTGTCTCAGTCTCCCAAGTACTGGGATTACAAACATGGGCCACCACTCTGAGTTATCATTCTTGATTAAGCAAAGTTTAGCCAAACTCCCAAGGCAGCGTATTTATATTTCTTTCTTTCTTTCTCTTTCTTTCTTTCTTTTCTTTCTTTTCTTTCCTTCCTTCCTTCCTTTCCTTCCTTCCTTCCTTCCTTCCTTCCTTCCTTCCTTCCTTTCTTAACAGTAGCTGGCACATGCAAGATTATTTTTTAAAACAGTATTTTCAGCAATTAACCATTTTATTTATTTATTTATTTATTTTGAGTGCTGGGGATCAAATGTCGGGGGCTCACTCATGCTAGGCAAGTGCTGAGCTATATACCCCAGCTCCAAAGTTGAATCTTACTACCTTATTCCTGATGATACTAAGACCACAATAAAAGTTTTAAAGATGATGTTTATTCTCAATGCAGTAAGGAAAACTAATTAGTAATGAGTTCAGGAATATTAATCGATAGCTACAGTTTTGTGGGAAGTTGTTGTAGACCCTCAGTCTTAACTGGCTTACCTAATTTGGTAGCTTGGAATGATAGCACCTTTGAATATCAACAGCAGGTTGGGTGGTCCAGGCAATCAGGTGTGCTTTCTTCTGGCCCCATGGTTCTCAGGAAAAGTCCTATTAACATTTGCATGTGAAGAGACTCCTTTGCAGAATGTCTAGTGTATGTGGAATGTTTAATCTGCTACACGCATTTGGGTCCCTCCAGGCATTCCGATGACCAGAAACCCTCTCCTTCTCACACAATTTTTGATGTCACACTGCCACTGCATATCAGAAACTTTGCTCTTGTGGGGTTGTAGTGACCTAATTTGTGAGGGAGTTAGCTTTGAATAACAGTGTTATATAAATTGGCAAATATTCGATGACTCAGAACGCATCATTGCCAGTCCTTTTGACTGAGAATTAACTGTCCTTTGTATCTTGGGTGCCTGTCATTCTCGCATCTTGTTGTCGTGATGAAGAGCAACCCATTCCCCTCTCTTACAGGTTTCTTTTGTGACCCCACCAAATATCATGAGGATGTAAGGAGGGTTGTCCGGAGTCCTTTAGAAGTCTTCATTGTAAAGCCCCCTAGAGAAATCCATGTCACTTTCTAAATATTATCTATGGGAAGGAAATTGGCTTATTCTTTAACAAGTGTAATAATTTTAGTGTAAGAATTACAAATATTATAAACAAGTTTAACTTGCTACTGAACATTTTTAATGGGGAGATTAAGTAAAAGATTAAGGTTGCATGTTATCTTTACAAAACAAAAAAGGATATAAATGCCATAGGAGAAATACGTCTGATGCCTAGTGACTTGTGATGTGAACTTAATCATCGCTCACCAGGCCTCGGTGGTCTCATCTATACGATGAAAGATTTCCATGTTATCAGTTAGGTCTAAAATGGACTCTTTCTTAATATCCAGCTAATCTGTTAAAAACCAGCAGCTAGCAAAAGCAGCTACACTGGAGATAAGTATCTCCAGAAGCGTACCTTAAAATGGTCAAAGAATAGGATTCGATTCCGGAAAAATGTTCAACTGGGTCTTATGTTTATACTACTGTATTGACAGCTATATTCAGGAAAGGCTAATTTATGTAATGATAACTCTATGAAACTCTGGGTAAGGTAGCAATGACATCATTTTCATCTGGGGTTCAAATTTCTTGTGAAAGTTCCAATGAGATCATATGGATTACGGTGGATTTGCTCAGTTCTTTGTTACGTGTTGGATTGTGAGACACAGTACAGTAAAACACATGGAGTCTAGACATTATTCGATACTCCAGGCTGCCAATTCACCCTGGGAGCCTCGTTAGCTGCCTCTCAGTTGTGTTTTGAGGATGACTTAATTCAAAATGGAAGACAAGAGAGGTATTATGCAAACTCTTATCTTTGCTATTCCCCTTGTAGAATGGATTCCTAATTCTTATCCCAAGAAAGGCTGAGAAAATTCAGCACCTGCCAATAGTGTGTTTGTGCTCATTTTCTTAGCTTGAATTCTTCTTGATATAGTTGATGAGTTCCAGGAATGAAGGACTTTTTCACTCTTTGACCCACGATATATAAAGTTCAAAAAAAAAAAAAAAAGTAATGAGCCAGGTGTTGTGGCACATGCCTGTAATCCTAGTACTTGGGAGGCTGAGATAGGAGGATCCCAGATTCGAGGTCAGCCTCAGCAATTAAGATAGACCCTCAGGAAATTAGTGAGACCCTGTTTCAAAACAAAAATAAAAAGGGATGAGGGTGTAGCTTATAGGTAGCATGCCCCAGGGTTCAATTCCCAGAACCAAGAAAAAAAAAAAGCAACGATTAATCCCTTATTGCTATGGAGGTCCAACTTTATACCAGTTTCTGTGTTAGGGGATTAAACAAAAATACGACCTAGACCACCCTCAATGGTTGTAGGGTGTACGGGAAAAACATATTCAAACAAGTCTTTGCAATTCAGTATAATTATTAGGATGGTAGAAGGTATAGTGATAGGATTCAAAGTAGACTACCCATTACAAATATCTGCTCTCCATTAGAGCTATTTCTTGATCCTGTTGCGTGAGTGATCAAGAGGTATTTCACAGAGAGGTTGGACTCCAGAGAAGTTCTGAGAGTAGGCTGGGGTTGGAGCCTCCTGGAGCAGGTGAGTCGGAAGAGCACTTCAAGTAGAAGCACCCTAGGACGAGGCACTACACACTTGGTGTAGTGAGGCACCAGCAAGAATCAGAGATCTGGAGCTTTGTTACAAATGGGGAAGTTGATATGGTGCAGGCTACACAACTAGACACTGAATATTTTTGTGTTGGGCTCTACTTCCCAACATGGAGTTCATTAACTCCGAGGTTAAATGCGGCCGGGCGTGGTGGCGCACGCTTGTAATCCCAGTACTTTGGGAGGCGGAGACCCGAGGATCCGGGTTCACGGCCAGCCTCAGCTCGCTGTCTCTCTCTCTCTC
>PVJS01046531.1:0-15787 GCA_004027185.1 Glis glis
TCTCACGAAGTTGCAGAGGGCCTTCACTAAGTAGAGAGAGAGACAGGGAGAGAGAGAGAGCGAGAGAGCTGAGGCTGGCCGCGAACCCGGATCCTCCGGTCTCTGCCTCCCAAAGTACTGGGATTATAAGCGTGCGCCACCACACCCGGCCCCGGCCCTATTTTTTATCCTTTATTTTGAAACCAGGTCTCATGAAGTTGCAGAGGGCCTCACTAGGTAGAGAGAGAGAGAGAGTCAGGGAGAGAGAGAGAGCTGAGGCTGGCCGTGAACCCGGGTCTCTGGTATGACTAAGAAGGAGTGAGAGAAGTGGTCACCCCAGGAGCAGGCTAAATCTTGAGTAAAGAAGTGTTCAGGGGGCTGGCCTGATATGCCCTGAACAGTCACTTTACAAGAGGATCCTGGACCAAGGGAAAAAGGCAACATGGAGAATCTGTCCATGAGGAACTGGACAGTCTGTGATCCCACCTTTCGGGTTGCCCAAGGCTCTTCAGTCTTGACCCAGGTGGTAGGAGCCTGAAGAGGTGGTCCTGGGACCCATCATTGAGGACCTGGATTTGAGGACCCCAGGTCCTTCTGGACCTGGGGGCACTCGGACTTCCAGTGGTCCCCCTTACATTGTGGGCAGGGCTTTGGGGGACATTTACAGCCTCCCTGTTGGGGGTATTTATGTTTGAAATGCCCTGGCTCCCCACACCTAAAACAGCCCTGAGCCTGGTTTCCTGTGGGATTGGTGCTCATATGCATGGCAGCCAGGATTTCCCCATGATGCTTTTCCTTTTGTTTCTCCCTTTCCAAGTCCCTATTATAATAGACGGAATTAGCAGCCTTCATTAGTTGGTCCAAAGTGGACTTTTCTGGACCCAGCATCACTTTTTGGAATTTCCTCCTTACATCTGGTGCGGATTGGGTTAAGAATTTGTCTCTGAGAATGGCCTCCCCTTCTATCAAGTCTGGATTCAAATTAGTGAACTTAACCATGGCCTCCCCAAGTCTCTCCAGGAAGGTCATTGGGGACTCGTTTGAACTTCGATGTATAGCTGTCAATTGATCATAATTGAGAGGCTTAACTTTAGCTTTTCTCAGTCCTTCCAGTATGCAACATTAATAGTGACTTCTTTCCCAAGCATGCCTCTCATCCTCAGGGTCCCACCTGGGGTCTTGTAGTGGTACCGCATCTGCCCCTGTCGGAGTTATTCTTACTGAAGGTTTTTGGGCAGTGTAATAGTTACTACCTGCCTCTCTGACTTTTTCGTACACTCAATCTTTCTAGGGAGGTCAGAGTCTGATCTAAGGATAAGTTAACATCTCTCCATATGAGGTCATATAAAGAGGTAAGTAATGTGAAGGCCTGCATGTATTGGTCAGGATTGGTCACATAGCTGCTTGAAATCCTTTTTGATTTCTTTAAGCTCAGCTAGCAAAAATGGCTTATGGGTGATATGGGGTCTGAATGCCCCTCCTCTCATTGCCACGGGAAATATTCTCCCTTGTCCCCCTGTTGCTGGCCCTGACTGTCTTTTCTTAGTTTTGGGTGCCTCCTGGGTCGCCTTATCATGAGAGGCAGTATCATGATATGGAGGGGGCCCATTCAAGTACAGTCCTATGGGCATCAGGAGAGGCTCTTTAAGTGTCATAGCACCTACAGCATTGTCATCTTGTTTTGCTGGGGTCAACTGGTCTTTGGATTCTGCCTTAACCATTGCTACCAAAATTGTTTCATCTTTGCAATTTTTGAATAAGTCTGTATGGTCCCAGAGATAAAAGAATGACTGAATATATGCCACCTCTCCCCACTTGGCCTCCTTCCTACAGAATAGGTCTAGCTGCAGAATGGTGTTATAGTTTAGGCTTCCCTGCCGTGGCTAGTTCTTTCCATCTCCCAACGACTCAAGCACTGTGGCCATGCTTGAGCACAAAAGAAGATGAGAGCTTTTTTCTTTAGGATCTGGGGGTTGAATTTATCCCAGTGTTGGAGGATGCATGCCAGGGGAGTTCGAGCTTCCACCTTGGGATTCCACCTGGGATCCCATCTAAGAGAGAGAGAGAGGGTGTACCCATGACTGTACTTGGAAGGTCGCCCTCTTCCCTTGCACCTATGATAGAAACTAGAAGCCCTGCCGGGGGTGAGTCCGACCAGGCATCATCTGTGGATTTCGTGAGAGTGGCCTCACAGTCCACTGGGGATGGCCTCTACAAGTGTGAGGCTTTGCAACTCTTGCCTCTGTCTCAATTCATCCTTCCCTGCCTACTGTCCCCCCTCTCTCTGTCTGGGTAGGGTTCCATATATCTCCTCTTATTTCCCAGATACCACTGTTATTTCCAATTAATAAAACATTGCAACTCCCAAAACACTCGCAGCAGCCACAGATGGATGGTGGCTATTAGGGCTAAGATCTTGAGTATGGGAGGATCCTATCTTTCACCTGTCTTCTTATGCTTTAAGGAGAATGTGGCATGGGTTAGATGGGAATGAAGGCCTAAGGATGACAAGAGAGCAGTAATAGCTACCCATGAACATTCCTCCTTTCTGAATCCTACATAGAAAGTTTCTGGATGCATGCAAGGACTGTGTTCTGTCAGCTGATGATGGAGCAGGGCCCAGGGCCCAGAGGACAGAGGTCCCTGTGGCCTCCATTGCTGAGTCCACTTACAGAAAGGGCAAGGGTCCTGCTGAGGGCACAACCGGCATATAAGAAGGTGGGTGCTTTCCCCAAGCTCAGCTTTCCACAGGGCTTTTAAAAGAGTGTCCCATCTTAGACAGGGGAAAAATGGATAGGCACTCATTGAGGGACCTCACAAGACAAGGAAGGGTTTCCCTGGAGCCTCAATATAAACCGTGACACTGGTTTAGTCCTGCTTGTGTAGCAATAGGCTGCAAGAGCTGTTACCCCATAGGGAGTGAGCTTGGGTCGGTTATCAACTGATGAAGAGCCAAAATAAAGCCATAACAGGCTTTAGTTAAAGCTTTAAGTAAAATAGGCTTAAGTACCTGTTTTCTAGAAGTTAAGTCTCTATAGCATATTGCCCCCACACCCTGTAATCTGATCTTGTCCCTAGCAACCCCTAGAAACAGCCAATCGGTGTCAAACACACTTGGGTTTAGAAATCCAAAAAATTTGGGCTGGGTGAGGCTACTCTGACCAGAGTCAGCAGGCCCCTCCGCCCATCCTGAAAGAGGTCACAATACAAGGTTAAAGCTTCCCTAACGATGACCCCTACCTAAGGCGCGAAAGTTAAACCAACCAGAGAACGCCAATAAGCTTATGTTTTAAACTAGCCTATAAATATAAAGGTGGGGTGGGCTGCCTCCTTGGGGGATAAAAGCTTTGTTCTCGGAGAGCAAGGGGCTTCTCCCTTTGACCACTGCGTTGATGCACGGTAGGAGCCCAAGCTCGAGCTTGAATAAAAAACCCTCATGTGTTTTGCATCGGAATCGGCTCCTGGTGGTCTTTGGTGGGATCACGAACCTAGCACTTCACTGCCACTGAGCCTTAGCAAGCACAGGAGAGGTCAGAGTCCCTCCTGTCTGCCCTACACTATATATAGGGGCTCTTCCTCCCCTGGAGTGTCGGCCAAAGCTACCGCTTTGGCTGGGGGTACTCCACAGTCACAAAGAGCCTCACAGCGCCAGAACTCATGGTCATCCGCAGGGTTTCTGTCCTGCTCGGGGAGGGTTATTGATTTTGCAAGATGCAGTGGCGTCAGACCACTGTCGGATGTCGCCATTAAGCCGCAATTGGGCGCCCAAACTGTTCCGGTTTGTTTCACCGTGGGTCCTTTTTCTTAGCTCAGTATAGAAATAATGAGCCAGAAAATTGAATGCACTGCTAAGGTAGGGTTTATTAGAGAGACAGGAAAATGAGACGGGTTGCTGAAAAGAAAGACACTCCCATCTCCCAGACCCCAAGTCCTTATATACGGATTTTGGATTCC
Organism: Glis glis; assembly: GCA_004027185.1. NCBI lineage: Eukaryota > Metazoa > Chordata > Mammalia > Rodentia > Gliridae > Glis > Glis glis. The sequence goes on from PVJS01046531.1 coordinate 3,934, forward strand.
TTATATATGGATTTTGGGTTCCTTATTTTGTGGGAAATGGGATGTGAGGACAAGCTGGTCTGTTACCACAGGATGGACGTGAGAACAAGCTGGCCTCAGGATATACCTTTATCAGCCATTTGAATGGTCACAGCGTCTTTTCCTGAGTCCTGACTGCCCAAGACCAGAACAGCCATTTGAACGGTCACAGGGTCTTTTTCCAGAGTCCTTACTGTCCGAGACCAGAACTGAGTAAGGATAGAAGAAATAAAATATTAGGTAGAAAGGAGACAAATTGGAAAGGAAAGGAAAATATAGTTTTAAAATTTATTATTATTTTTTTTTGCGGTACCGGGGATTGAACCCAGGGGCGTTCTACCTCTGTGCTACACCCCCAGCCATATTTTTTATAGTTTATTTTGAAACCGGGTCTCACGAAGTTGCAGAGGGCCTCACTAAGTAGAGAGAGAGAGAGAGAGAGAGAGAGAGCTGAGGCTGGCCGCGAACCCGGATCCTTTGGTCTCCGCCTCCCAAAGTACTGGGATTACAAGCGTACGCCACCATGCCGGCTAGTTTTAAAATTTTAAAAACTTCATAATCCTTAACTTCACTTTACAGAGCTTGTTCGCTCATAGACAAAGGCCCTTAATTTTTATTTATTTATTTATTTATTTATTTTTTGCGGTACCGGGGACGGAACGCAGGGGCATTCTACCTCCGTGCTACGCCCCCGGCCCTATTTTTTATACTTTATTTTGAAACCGGGTCTCACGAAGTTGCGGAGGGCCTCACTAAGGGGAGAGAGAGAGAGAGAGAGAGAGAGACAGGGAGAGAGAGAGCGAGAGAGCTGAGGCTGGCCGCATACCCGGATCCTCCCGTCTCTGCCTTCCAAAGTACTGGGATTACAAGCGTGCGGCACCACGCCCAGCTGACAAAGGCCCTTAATGAACCACACTTTTAATCATAATGGCCTAGCTTCATACCTGAAATTCCTGAGGTGATTAGATCTCAAAAGAGAAAGTTTCACTAATGTTAGAGCCCCGCAGCACCCCCATCTTCCCGCCTCAATTTTCTTTTTTTTTTTTTTTTTGCGGTACTGGGGATTGAACCCAGGGGCATTCTACCTCCGGGCTACAACCCCAGCCCTATTTTTTATTCTTTATTTTGAAACAGGGTCTCACTAAGTTGCGGAGGGTCTCACTAAGTAGCTGAGGCTGGTCGCGAACCTGTGATCCTCCTGTCTCAGCCTCCCAAGTACTGGGATTACAAGTGTGCGCCACCATGCCCGGCTCGCCTCAATTTTCTGAGAGGATGATCCCAGAGGAAATCACACATTTGCCCTGCACCCCTGCTTCACACCTCAGCTCCCTGGATTTTTATCCCAAGGAATTTCACCTTTTGTCAGCCTGAAAATTCAAAGGAAGGAGACCGCCATCCCATGTTGCCATGTGCCCCAGCCATCCCCTCTCTAAGTGCCTATAAGAAAGCGATTGTAAAGATCCCGAGGCCACTCTCACGCTCTCAAGGTGGCCCGAATTTCCCCTTGAACGTGTATCTCCACTTTTCTTGAATTAAACCTCTGTCTTTGTCTCTGAATGGCATGTGTTGAAATTCTTTTCGCCACTGAAGCCAAAGACCCCAAGGGGCCTGAGGTGAGTTTCCCTTTCCCAAACTGGGGAACTCCTCAGGATTCTCCATGGAATTATGATGTTTTCCTGTGGCAGAACAACAGTATATTATTTCTTGCTGATGTGTGTCTTTGCCCACGCTGTTCCCTCTGCCTAGAGTGTCCTTCCTTCTCTGGACCATCAGATATTTTCTTGATCAGCCTTAAGGCCAGTATTGGCTGTCTATGATATTGAGTCTTCCATTCATCTACTTGTTATTGGAGAACAGACCTGTTCTTCCATGACCCTCCCTCTTCCTGGCTAAAGTATATACTTGGCAAGTACTTGGCCTTAGTAAAGACAAAACAATCGTGTGTGTGTGTGTGTGTGTGTGTGTGTGTGTGTGTGTGTTACTGGAGATTGAACTTAGGGGTATTCTACCTTTGAGCTGCACCCCCAGTCCTTTTTTGTTTGTTTGTTTTGAAACAGGGTATCACTAGGTTGATGAGAGTCTTACTACATTGCTGAGGCTGGTCTTGAACCTGAGATCCTCCTGCCTTGGTCTCCCAAGTACTGGGATTACAGGAGTGCATCATCACACCCGGCTTCTAGATTTTTTTTTAAATTACTAAAACACATCTTTATTTTGCAATTGAACATTAAGAGTCACAGATAGGTTTTTTTTTTCAAGTTTGTACCTGAACAACTATTCCTCTAAATGAAAGATGGTCAATGAAGTATGTGTAATAGCATTTCACATGGTATAAACTGCTCTCAGGACTAAACACTTTAATGAAAACCAATATTTGTATCCTATTTGCTGTTAGTATTTGTAATGTTTTAAAAAGCATGAATGGCAGGAATTCTAATTTTTCACTAAAATTAAGACAAATACAAAGGTCTTTCAAAAAGACAGTAAACTGCAGGGACAAATGCATAGTGATAATTTTGGACTACCTAATGTTGACCGAATTCAAGCTTACACATTTTAAGTTAACCCTTAGCTTTTTTGCCCCTTTAATTATGAGAGCAAATCACATAATTGTTTTTCCCCAAATGGGGGTAAAAGGCAGTCTGAAAAATTAAGGGACTAATTCCATTTTGTTACTAGTTCAGTGGAAACAAACATGAAACAGCAAGAGAATGTAAAATTATAATTAGGAAATAAACTAGACTTTTAAATAAGCAGCTTTCCCACTTCATATTTACATATAGCACCTCTTACAAGAAAAAAATCCCAAATTAAAATACCCTCTACATATTTTTAAAGTATTTAAAAACATCATTGACTATACAGTAAACTATCAGTCCTAAAATTAAGCCTACACTGTAGAAAATAAGGACTAGCTTTTCTTATTTGAAAATATTACAACATAGTCATAACTGCAATATCCTGATGCTAGAGAACACTGGGTTGGACAGCTTTTATTTCTGTAAGCAGATATATTCTACTGGGAGAAGATGTAAACAGCTTAATGTGAACTATTTAGCAGGATTTTTTTAAACTAGGAATTCTGCTTTCAAAAGACTGTGGTACACGCTTGTAAACCCATCACTTGGGAGGCTGACACAGGAGGATCCCGGGTTCAAGGCTAGCCTCAGCAATTTAGTGAGACCCTGTTTCAAAATAAGAAAATAAGCCGGGTGTGGCAGCGCACGCTTTTAATCCCAGTACTTGGGAGGCTGAGACAGAAGGATCGCAGTTTCGAGGACAGCTTCAGCTATTTAGTGAGGCGCTCTGCAACTTGATGAGATCGTGTTTCAAAACAAAAGAATAAAAAATAGGACTGGAGGTGTAGCTCGGAGGTAGAATGCCCCTGGGTTCAATCCCCAGTACCAAAAAAAAAAAAAAAGAAAAGAAAAGAAAACAGGACTGGGGGTGTAGCTCAGAGGTAGAGCTCCCTTGGTGCAATCTCCAGTACACACACACACACACACACACACACACACACACACACAACACACACAACACAATGATTGTAAGATGCCAAAATAAGAAGTGAGTAGTGAAGGGATCATGCGGGAATCCTAGCAATGTTTGAGTCCTTCGTTCTACCTATTCCTTCCTTGAATTTCATGAGCCACCCCCCCCCCACACACACACACACTAGGCAGAGCCTCCCAGCTGCTGCGCTCCAGCTCACTGATGGGCGGCAGGCGGCTCCCAGTATGCTAAGACAGTGATCCCTACTGGAAACCTCTAACTGCAAGTATCCCCGTCTATTGATCTCAGTGTATTATTATTTTCTAATGATCTTATCTAATAATCTCAAAAAGTCTTTGAGAAGTACTAGCCTCAGGTAGTGTAACGATTCTTACTGATTTTGGTTGCGGGGGGGACCTTTTTTTGTGGTACTGGGGGTTGAATCCAGGGACATTCTGCTTCTGAGCTACACTGTAGGATGTTTTATCATGTTTGGAGACATTCATATTTTCCCCACTGGGAGGAGGAGCTTCTGGCACGTGGTGAATAACGATCAAAGACGCTGCAGAACATTCACAGGAACCTACACTGCACAGGAACCACCTGTCCGGGACCATTTTCTTATCTTTAGACTCTTAAGTTGCATAAACAGCCTAAGAAGGTAAAAGCTCTACCAAATGAGCCCATCAGGATTTGCTGATATCATAGAAGGAAGTTCTCAGAAGAGGGAGTTGACCGTTTCTTAATCTGGGGAGGAGAAAGGGTGCTGATTGTTATCATGATTGTTGATCTGCTTGTTAGGATTATCTTTGTAAAAAGATCTGATCCTCGGAAAAGGATATATAAGGACTGAGCTAAATAAAATCAAGGCTGCTGCAGTATGTGACTGCCAGCCCTCCCAAAAAGGCTGCGGTATTGACTGCAGTCCTCCCGAAGCTATCTTTTGTCTCTTGTTCTTTCTTCTCTTGTCTTGTCTCTGTCTCTTTATTTTTCTCAATCCTCACTCGCCGTTTCAGGGACCAATCGACTTTGCTGGCGGGCTCTGGCAACCACCCCCACAGCAAAGAATTATTTGGTCCAAAATGTCAATAGTGGGGCTGGGTGTGGTGGCGCACGCTTGTAAATAATCCCAGTACTTGGGAGGCAGAGACCGGGTGATTCAGGTTCACGGCCAGCCTCAGCTACTTAGTGAGGCCCTCCACAACTTAGTGAGACCCGGTTTCAAAATAAAGGATAAAAAATAGGGCTGGGAATGTAGCTCAGAGGTAGAATGCCTCTGGGTTCAATCCCCGGTACCACACACACAAAAAAAAAAGTCAATAGTGTCATTTTTTAGAAACACTAAGCTAGAGTGACCCAAACCATTACTCTAAGAGTCAACAGATGGCAACAGATTCTTGGAAGGGGCCTCAAATGTCAGTGCCAAATGTTCCACATCCATTTTAAGCTACCGCTATGAGGGTGGAAAAATAGGTACTTCTCGCTCATCTCAAGCCAAGCACGAAGGGTTTAAGAGGACCATTTAGAAAAGATGGGGTGTGTCCATTAGAATCTTAGAGAGATGAAACCTAGCAACCGATTCACATTTGAAAAATCCTAAATCAAGCTGGGTGCAGTGACTCACCTGTAATCCCAGAACTTGGGAGGCTGAGACAGGAAGATCACAGGTTCAAAGACAGCCTCGGCAACTTAGTGAGATGCAGTTTCAAAATACGAAAATAAACTGGGTGTGGTGGCACATGCCTGTAATTCTAGTACTTGGGAGGCTGAGACAGGAGGATCAAAGGTTCAAGGACAGCCTCAGCAAGCAGTGGGACTCTCATCAATCTGGAGAGACCCTGTTTCAAAATAAAACTAAAAAATAGTGCTCAGGGTGTAGGTTGAAAGTAGAATGCCCCTGGGTTCAATCCCCAGTACCACACACACACACACAAATAAATAAATAAATAAATAAATAAATAAATAAATAAACAAACATTAAAAGGGTTGGGATTGTAGCTCAGAGGTAGAATGCCCCTGGATTCAATCTCCAGTATCACAAAATAAACAAATAAATAAATACTATGAAAAGTTCAAAGTCAAGAAACCAAACTGCCTCTGAGCAGAAGATGCATTGGGGACTGATTGGGAAGAGCTTGCACTTCATATACATGTCGCATAAGACATGCATGCTTTGTGTGGATCAAGTAAGGACCCTGTGTAAGAGCTGGCCTGGGCCGGGCGTGGTGGCACACGCTTGTAATCCCAGTACTTGGGAGGCTGAGACCGGAGGATCTAGGTTCGCGGCCAGCCTCAGCTACTTAGTGAGGCCCTCCTCAACTTAGTGAGACCCTTTTTCAAAAATAAAAAATAGGGCTGGGGGTGTAGCCTGGAGGTAGAATGCCCCTGGGTTCAATCCCGGTTCCGAAAAAAAAAGAAAAACTGGCCTGGGTCCTCTTGAGGAAGGCTGTTGGCCTGGGGTGTAGCTCAGTGATAGAGTGCTTGTCTAGCATGCCCAAGGTTCTGGATTTGATCATCAACAACACAAGAAGAATGAGAGAGAGGGAGAGAAGGAGAGAGAGAGATTGTCCAACAAGACTTTTGGCATGAATGGGAAGATCCTAACCAAAGGATGATCTCTGAGAACCAGAGGACTAAGGTGTGTGTCATAGTCGCCAGCCAGAAGATACATCGCCCAGCCCAGCGTGTGTAGGTGAGGGTTCCCAGTGATACTCCGACAGAGGGCACACCACAAGAAAAAGCATGGTCTGCAGACCTCAGCAGTACCCAGAGGACACAGACACCATGCCCAAACTGCCCCAATCCAGGAAGATCCTTTCAGTTCTTGTCTTCTCCAACCCAGTGAAAAGCTAGTTGGCCAGGAGAGGATAGAAGAAAGTGGTCGCAGCAGGAGAGACATTTTGAGCTGCATAAATCTGGGATGTTTGTTTGCTTGTTTTTGTGGTATTGGGGCCTCTGAACTACATCCCAGACAGTCATTTATTTATTTAGATACTGGGGATTGAACCCAGGGGCATTCTATTATGAACGAAATAGTCACTGATGTTATTAAGTTCAGACAGGCAAAAAATTAAGCATATAAAAATCGTGAAATAAGAGGCTGGGAGTGGTGGCACAGGCTTGTAATCCCAGTACTTTGGGAGGCAGAGACCGGAGGATCCGGGTTCGCGGCCAGCCTCAGCTCTCTCTCTCTCTCTCTCTCCCTCTCTCTCCTTAGTGAGGCCTCCACAACTTCGTGAGACACGGTTTCAAAATAAAGTATAAAAAATAGGGCCAGGGGCGTAGCGCGGAGGTAGAACGCCCCTGCGTTCAATCCCCGGTACCGCAAAAAAAAAATCTTGAAATAATTAAATATTTTAATAAATTCTCACAAGGAAACAAACAGGATGCTAAAATGGGAAACAACAGGGTAAAGAGAATGATGCCAAACAGGCAATACCTAGTGAGTTAGCCAGGAGTGTCTGTAAAAGTGTAGCTGACTCAGGACCAGCATCTGCAAAGGCTTATGCAGTCTCAGGTATGCGAGCATCAAAATGTATATTTTGGCCAAGCACAGTGGCGCATGCCTGTAGTTCTAAATACTCAGGAGATTGAGGCAGAAGGATCCCTTGCACTCAGGAATTTAAGGCCAGTATGGGCAACATAGTGAGACCTGTCACTTTTTTTTTTTTATGGTCCTGGGGATCAAACTGAGAGTCTTGCACATTACACACTTTACCAATGAGCTATACCTCCCCTTATTCCCCCTTAAAATGTATATTTTGTCCATTGCTATTTTGTTTTTTGCACTGGGTATTGAACCCTGCAGCATTCTGCCTCTGAGCTATACCCCTGGCCCTATTTTATTTTTATTTTGAAACAGGGTCTAAGTTGCTAAGGCTGGCCTTAAACCAAGATCCTCCTGTCTCAGCCTCCCAAGTACAGGGATTACAGGTGTGCACTACCACACCCCGCAGTGCATTGCTATTTTTATTTGCCATCAATCAGTTGCAAAAATGAGAAGGTATTTGTTTTGATATGACCATTCAATTGTCTTCCTTCCATCTTCCCTTTTTCTTTTTCTTTTTTTATGGTACTGCAGGCTGAACCCAAGGGCATTCTACCTCTGAGGTACACCTCCAGCCCTATTTTATTCTTTTATGTTGAAACAGGGTCTAAGTTGGGGAGGGCCTCATTAAGTAGCTGAGGCTGGCCGCAAACTTGTGATCCTCCTGACTCAGCCTCCTAAGTACTGGGATTACAAGCATGCACCACCACGCCTGGTGCAAAATACTATTTTAACTGTCATTATTCAGACATGTAAAATTCATTATCAATAACATTAACAACTGAATGCAAAAATTGATGCATTTCATTTAGCTTCTATTCTTTGCAGACAGTACTATTTCTCTTTCATTTTATAATTCTCTATTTCTCTTTCTCTCATATTTGCAATTAACCCAAGGTATTCTACCTCTGAGCTATATCCCCATCCCTAGCACTTTTTATTTTGCAACATCTTGCTAAGGTATTGTCTCAGACTCCCAAGTAATGGGTTTAATCCTCAGTAACACACACACACACACACACACACACACACACACACTCTCTCTCTCTCTCTCTCTCTCTCTCTCTAAAAAAATAAAATAAAATAGGGCTTTGGGTATAGTTCTGAGGTAGAATGCTCCTGGGTTCAATCCCCAGTAACCCTCCCCACCCAAAAAAAGTATATTTTGATGTAGAAATGAGTTTTTGTAGGTAACACATAATTTTTTGCCAGCAAAATAACTTAATGATGGAAACATTTCCAAACTCCATTTTTCACAATGTTTTCTCTAGTACACAGATCTTTTTTTTTTTTTTCCTTTTTTTGGTGGTACTGGGGACTGAACCCAGGGGCATTCTACCTCTGAGCTACTCTCACAGCCCAATTTTTTATTCTTTATTTTGAAACAGGGTCTGACTAAGTTCAGAGGCCTCACTAAGTAGCTGAGGCTGGCTGCGAAACTGGATCCTCCTGTCTCAGCCTCTCAAGTACTGGGATTACAAGTGTGCACCACCACTCCCGGCTACACAGATCTTTCAAATGCAGTTACTCTCTCACTCATTAAAAAAAAAATCCATTTTTACTTTGAAGTCATAGAGTAAATGTATACTTTATTTATTTAGAATACGTGTCTTTTTTTCAAATAAATCTATAAAACTTTTTTTTTTTGCAGTACTGGGGATTGAACTCAGGGCATTCTACCTCTGAGCTACACCCCCAGCACTGTTTTTTATTCTTTAGTTTGAAACAGGGTCTCACTAAGTTGCAGAGGGCCTCACTAATTAGCTGAGGCTGGCCCTGAACCTGTGATCCTCCTGTCTCAGCCTCCCAAGTACTGGGATTACAGGCGTGTACCACCACGCCCGGCTAAACAGATCTTTCAAATGCAGTTACTCTCTCACTCATTAAAAAAAATCCATTTTTACTTTGAAGTCATAGAGTAAATGTATACTTTATTTATTTAGAACACGCGTCTTTTTTCAGATAAATATATAAAACTCTTTTTTCTTGCGGTCCTGGGGATTAAACCCAGGGCATTCTACCTCTGAGCTACACCCCCAGCACTGTTTTTTATTCTTTAGTTTGAAACAGGGTCTCACTAAGTTGCAGAGGGCCTCACTAAGTAGCTGAGGCTGGCCCTGAACCTGTGATCCTTCTGTCTCAGCCTCCCAAATACTGGGATTACAAGTGTGAGCCACCACGCCCAGTTTAAAACTCATTTATTTTTTTTTTCTTTTTTTTTGCGGTACCGGGGATTGAACGCAGGGGCGTTCGACCTCCGCGCTATACCCCCGGCCCTATTTTTTTATGCTTTATTTTTGAAACCGGGTCTCACGAAGTTGCAGAGGGCCTCACTAGGGAGAGAGAGAGAGAGAGGGACAGGGAGAGAGAGAGAGAGAGAGGGAGAGAGAGAGAGAGAGGAGAGAGGAGAGATAAATCACGTGCGCCCACGCATGCGCGATGAGGTTGGCCGCGAACTCGGATCCTCCGGTCTCCGCCTCCCAAAGTACTGGGATTACAAGCGTGCGCCACCACGCCCGGCTAAAACTCATTTAAATCAGAAAGTTCTTAAGTACTTCATCACTACATACCAGGGAATAAATTATTTTTATGATCGTTCCCTTATCCCTTTATAGAAGTGTATTTTTGTGGTATTAGGAATCACATCCAGGGGCATTCTTTTTTTTTTTTTTGCGGTACCAGGGATTGAACCCAGGGGTGTTCTACCTCCGCATTACACCCCCAGCCCTATTTTTTATACTTTATTTTGAAACTGGGTCTCACGAAGTTGCGGAGGGCCTCACTAAGGAGAGAGAGAGACAGAGAGAGAGAGAGAGAGAGAGACAGAGAGAGAGAGACAGAGAGAGGCTGAGGTTGGCCGCGAACCCGGATCCTCCGGTCTCCGCCTCCCAAAGTCCTGGGATTACACCAGGCCTGGCTCACATCCAGGGGCATTCTACCACTGAACTACACCCCAACCCTATTTTATTTATTTATTTATTTACTTATTTATTTGTTTGTTTGTTTATTGCAGCACTCAGGATTGAACCCGGGGGCAATCTACCTCCAAACTATACATACCACAGCCCTATTTTTTATTCTTTTTTTTTTTTTTTTTGCGGTACCGGGGATTGAACGCAGGGCATTCTACCTCTGCGCTACGCCCCCGGCCTTATTTTTTATACTTTATTTTGAAACCGGGTCTCACGAAGTTGCGGAGGGCCTCACTAAGGAGAGAGAGAGAGCTGAGGCTGGCCGCGAACCCGGATCCTCCAGTCTCCGCCTCCCAAAGTACTGGGATTACAAGCATGCGCCACCACGCCCGGCCTATTTTTTATTCTTTATTTTGAAACAGGGTCTCACTTAGTTGAGGAGGGCCTCACTAAATAGCTGAGGCTGGCTGCGAACCTGCGATCCTCCTGTCTTAGCCTCCCAAGTACTGGGATTACAGGCATGCACCACCATGCCTGGCTTATATTATTTCTTTAAATTTTGAAACAGGTTCTCACTAAGTTACCCCTATGGTGGCCTTGAACCTGAGATCCTCTCGTCTCAGCCCCCGAAGTACTGAAATTACAGGTGTGCACCACTGCACTCAATTTTAACACATTTAGATGCTTATTAAATAAAAAATAACCAACCATGTTTCTGACATCTTGTAGCATTCAAAATGCAGTATTTTGAAATAGGCTAAAAAAAAAAAAAGGAGTTGCGGCACCATGGGTACCCTCCAAATTGTGAAACTTCTATTCCCTCTCAGTGAACCCAGGCTAGTTGATCCTGTGCGTTACAATGTAAGGCCTTAGTGTCAAGCCCTATGTGAAATATCATATCATGGTTAATTTCTTCCATTTTTACTAAAAGAATAACTACAGACAGTAGCTCCGTATTTTCTACCTGTTCCTGATGGAGACTGAGCATGTTGCACAACACATGGGTACACACTTCCATATTGACACCAAAGAGTTACAGGTAATCAGATCGAAACTGGCAATTTCTTTTTTCTTTTTTGCGGCATGGGGATTGAACCCAGGGGCGTTCTACCTCCGAGCTACACCCCGGCCCTATTTTTTATCCTTTATTTTGAAACCAGGTCTCACGAAGTTGCAGAGGGCCTCACTAAGTAGCGGAGGCTGGCTGCGAACCTGGATCCTCCGGTCTCTGCCTCCTAAGTACTGAGATTACAAGCGTGCGCCACCACACTCAGCTGAAACTGGCAATTTCAACAATTTTTGTTAATTTAACAGTTCTTATCCACCTATTCTAAAATAAATCGAATGAATTTCAATAGCTACATAATTGGAAGGCAAGTCTCTTCCAATGTTCTAGACATTAAGCAGAGGCTAAGGTTTCCATGAATATTTCATTTGATCTTGATTTCACTTGATCTTCTTGCTTTGACGAGGGGAAAATGGAAGAGATGAATTTCTTCTTTGCTGGGTGGAAACGAGAAATCTCACAATCGCTTGCAGAGAATCCAGGTCCTAAGGAAGTTAGGAGAAGAAAGAGGAGAGGAGGGCGTGCAGAGCTGAATTGGGGTGAGTCTAACAATTCTTTGCACAAGGTCAGAAGCCTGAGGCTTCTCAGTGTTCACCCTGAATGCAGGTTGTCATGCATGGAGACAGGCTTTCGGATGGTCGTAGCTAGACAGCAGAAAAGCAAGACAATATGCGTAAAAACGAAGAACGCCCTTCGCATTAAACTACCGCATCGGCGCGGCCCGGATCAGCGGGCCTCCTTGCAGCCCCCGGGGAGGGCAGGCAGGGGTCGCGGCACCCGGCCCGGCTGCACGGCCCCGCCCCCGCGGCTCTCCGCCCC
>PVJS01046532.1:0-15789 GCA_004027185.1 Glis glis
CTCACTACTTGCTGAGGCTGTCCTTGAACCTGTGATTCTCCTGTCTCAGCCTCCCAAGAACTGGGATTACAAGCATGTGTCACCCTGCTCGGCTGTCAGTTTTCTTTTTATAAAAATCTGGCCAGGCATAGTGGCACACTCTTGTAATCCCACTACTTGGGAGGCTGAGATAGGAGGATAGCAGGTTCGCGGCCAGCCTCAGCTACTTAGTGAGGCCCTCCGTAACTCAGTGAGACCCTGTTCCAAAATAAAGAATAAAATAGGACTGGGAGTGTAACTCGGAGGTAGACTGCCCCTGGGTTCAATCCCCAGTGCCACACAAAAGAATAATAATAATAAATTTTTTTAAAAAAATCTGGACAAGTTTTAAGACTGTATAAAGGACCTAGCATTGTAATCTTTATTGAAGTAAGGTGCTTTTTGAATAGAAAGATTTGTTTTACTAACACCTAAAGGATGAATGATACAGTCACAGGCAATCTGCTGTTTCATGTGGAATATTTACTTACATGTTTTATTATAATGATTTAAAGTAAAACCATACCTATAATATGAAGTTTGACATAGAGTACATCTAATATATCTTAAATATTTAAATTTTTTGTCTTCTATGCCCATATTATTTGATTTATTAGAATTGTTTCCTACATACAACAGATCTGTGGTCTTGGGTCTATATATCAACATTTGTAATATCTTTGGTAATATAATCTATTTTTTCTAATTATGTTAAAAGGACTATGAAAGAGTAAATGTAAAATAAAATGATAAAAAGGTAAATTTTGATTAGTGTATATGACATTAAGTTACGAAGTACAAGGATGTAGACCTATAGCTTATCAATATTTGAATGTGCTAGTACCTGATATCCTTATTCTGTGCCCAGATTGACTCTGAATTTCAATCTGGAAAAATCACAGGAATATCTATCTGGAAAAGGTTTAAATTGTAGCTTGTATTAGGATTTCTATACAAATTGTTCAAATCTCAGTTAAAAAAGGATAAAGTATAAACACGTGATACAAGTAGCATATGGGAGATTACTGCCATGTTATTCTTGTATTCAGTTTTATTCAGTCTCAGCTGCAAAGCAGAAGAATGTAACATATTGTTGGGTTTTATTTTACTGTATTAGCTTCTCAAGAGTTACTGATCTATGAAATGGCAGAGAATGGAAAAAATTGTGACCAGAGACGTGTAGCAATGAACAAGGAACAACATAATGGAAGTTTCACAGGTAAAGTATAGATGGAGACAACGCTAGCAAACCTTAATTGGGCACTTCCTAAGTGTCAAATTTTTCTGAGAATTTTAGATATATTAACTCAGTCTTTACAATGACCCTGAAAAGTGTTAGCCCCCATTTTACAGAAGAGAAAACTGAGACACAGAAATGTTAACTTACTTGTCCAAGATCACATAAATGGTAGATGGCAGAGCCAGGATTTGGATCCAAGTGGTTTACCTCCACATTTTGAAATCTAAACCACTTTGATCTACAGTATGATGCTATGTTTGTACACTGCCCTTCATTGAAGGTAGACCAATTTAGACTTACTCCAGTAATGTACAAGAGTAGAAGCTTGTGTTCTGGCAGTAAGATAATTGCAAAAATAATATTAAGATTGGGACAGAAGAACCTAGCTCAGGCTTATCGTTTCCTCAAATCTGTAGTTTTAGTTCAGATTCTCCTGCTGGAATTTTTAGTACCACTTATTTAGGACACCCTCTACAAAAGATTTTATCTGTCAGGGGTTGGGAATGTAGCTCAGGGGTAGAGTGCTTCCCTACCATGTGCGAGGCCCTGGGTTCCATCCCAAGTACTGGGGAAAAAACACCAAAAAAAAAAAAGTTTTGCTAGTTAGTCCTGTCTGTCAGGTCAGGGAGTTTGCAAAGGGCAGGCGTTTATTTTCCCCTTCAGTTGTTTTCTAGGTAACACTGATGAAAAAGTGGCAACTATTGGGCTAGGGTTGTAGTGCAGTGGTAGAGCATGTTTAGTGTGCATGAGAAACTGGGTTCAATCTCCAGCACCAAACAAATTGTGGCAACTATGATAATTCATCTCCTTTCTGAGACACTAGGTATTGCTGAGTCTGTACTAGCTGCCATTTCTCAAAACTTGAGGATTTGCTGGTTTTTTTTTTTTTTTTTTTTTTTTTTGCGGTACCGGGGATTGATCCCAGGGACGTTCTACCTCCAAGCTACACCCCCGGCCCTATTTTTTATCCTTTATTTTGAAACCGGGTCTCACGAAGTTGCGGAGGGCCTCACTAAGTAGCTGAGGCTGGCAGCGAACCCGGATCCTTCGGTTTCCACCTCCCAAGTACTGGGATTACAAGAGTGCGCCACCACGCCCGGCTCGAGGATTTGCTGTTAATAGTTACCTAGGACATAGGTAAAACTCTGTTTTCATATAGTATATTTCCGAGCACTCACACATCATACCCTCCTTCTCCAAAATAGTTTAAAAGAATATCCTGCAAGCTGGGCGTGGTGGCGCATGCCTGTAATCCCATACTTGAGAGGCTAAGTCAGGAGGTTGCAGGTTCAAGACCGGCCTCAGCAACTTAGCGAGACCCTGTTTCAGAATAAAAAAATAAAATAGGACTGGAGGTGTAGCTCAGAAGTAGAAAGACTCTTGAATTCAACTTCCAATACCAAAAAAAGAAAAAGGGGAAAATAATCCTGCAGGATTGCCACTGATTGAAAGATATATAGACAAATGAAATGCCATTGGATGGGATTTTTGTTTTGTTTTGTGGTACTGGGGATTGCACCTAGGGGCATTTTACCTCTGAAACAGGGTCTCACTAAGTTGCTAAGGGTCTCGCTAAATTACTCAGGTTGGTCTCAAACCTGCGATCCTCCTGTCTCAGTCTCCCAAGTACTAGGATTACAGGGGTGCACCACCACACCGTGCTATATTGTGTTTTAAGTTATAGGAATTTACCACAGTCTTTGGCTCTCTACTACAGATTTCAGACACACTTGTAGTGGGCTGCCTATGTTAATTAGAGTTGTGTGCCAAAGGCTTCCTCACCTAGACAAGGGGTGATTTCCATTTAGTACTTAAACTGCTTAAATTTGTCTGACCCAGATGTAAATTATCGTTTCTACTTTTGAGGTTTTTTTTTTTTTAATGGTGCTGGGGATCGAACCCAGAACCATACATGTGCTAGGAAAGTGCTCTACCACTAAGCTATATCCCCAACCCTACTTTTGAGATTTTATGTACAGTCTTTCAGATATAGAATGAGAAAGTAGGTGAATTTTTAAAAGTGATTCAAATGAGTGAGCATAAATATTAGGAGTTCTGTTTTAACTTCTGCACTGTTGTTTTTCAGACCCCTCTTCAATGAATGAAAAGAAAAGGAGGGATCGGGAAGAAAGACAGAATATTGTCCTGTGGAGACAGCCACTCATTACCTTGCAGTATTTTTCTCTGGAAATCCTTGTAATCTTGAAGGAATGGACCTCAAAGTAAAGAATCTGCTTTTACTTTTTATATAAACCTTATTTCTAATTTTAGAAACCCTTAACCATCTCCTACTCTCTGCCATCTGCTCTACCAAAGTGAATTAATTAAATTTAGAATATCAGAGGAACACATTTTAATTCTCCTTTCTGTAGTTTGAAGAAACATAGATTAGGGAATTTAGTTTGAAGAAAAATAGATGAGGAAACATCATTATTTGCTCAATGGATTATTAAAGTTGATCACTGTCTCGTGTTGAGTCTTGCAAGGGAGAACACGGAACATACAGTGGTTTTACCTGCAAGATAAATCAGGTCTATGTACATTAGACTCACTGATTCTGCAGCAGGACAAGGTTCAGGATACGTGGCACTTCCACTGAGAGTTTGAGCCAATGGAAAAGGACTTGGCCATGCAAATGTGTTCTATCTTTAAACTTAGTACTTGTAAAGCCCTGCTTCAGATATCATAGAGAGAAAGTTGAACTTTTACACATCTTACCATTTTCTTGCTTGCCTTTCCAAGCTATCTGAACTATGATCTGAAATTTTTATTGTATTTAGAGTTTATAGAAATTTTATAACATTTTTCAGCTTATTTGGTCTTTATAGCAACTCTATGAAGAAGGTAAAACATGTATATCATTATTATGATTTTTGTGTGTGTGAGTGGTACTGGGAATTGAACTCAGGGGCATTCTGCCTCTGAGCTACTCCCAGCCCTTTTTATTTTTTGTTTTGGAACAGAATCTCACAAAGTTGGAGAGGGTCTTGATAAACTGCTGAGGCTGGCTTTCAACCTGCCATCCTCCTGTCTTAGCCTGCCAAATACTGAGATTACAAGTGTGCACCACCACGTCTGGCTATTATTTTTATTTTATTTTATTTTTTATTTAATTTATTTTATTTTATTTTATTTGCGGTACGGGGGATTGAACCCAGGGGCAGTCTACCTCCGAGCTACACCCCCAGCCCTATTTTTTATTCTTTATTTTGAAACAGGGTCTCACTAAGTTGCGGAGGGCTTCACTAAGTAGCTGAGGCTGGCCGCGAACCCGAATCCTCCGGTCTCAGCCTCCCAAGTATTTGGATTACAAGTGTGGGCCACCACACCCAGCTTTATTATTATGATTTTAAAAGCAAAAAACAAAATTAGATTGGTTATTGCCTTGCTAAAAGTGCAACACTAAAGATCTCTCACCCAGGTCCTCTGACTTGAAAGTCAATGCTCTATTATTCTTTAATGTCTCCAAATTAGAAGTTGGGATGTAAACAAGATCAGGAAAAGGCTACAGTGGGGTTTATGATAAGTAGTCAGGTCCTCTACCTGCAGATCTTCCCTTGACCCCTTTCTGCACCCCAGGGTTTCTTCAACAGATTGTTTTGAGAATGATGAATCCTGAAAGTGAGATAACTTGAGATTTTCTTTTTGGTTTTTTAATTTGTTTTTAAGATTATGGCATCGTCAAAGCATTGTGGTATCTTTTTTACTGCTGCTTGCTGTGCTTATAGCTACGTATTATGTTGAAGGAGCACATCAACAGGTAAGAGACTTAGCAATTCTATTTCTAGTCTTGTACATTTTGTAATCCCAAAAAGTTTCAAAATGAGACTAATGTGGATTTCATAGAATTTCTGCAGTCAACATTTTTAGGCTTGGTTTTGTGTTTTTATTTACCTGATAACTGCTATCTTAATGTCTTACTTTTAAGGCCATACACTAAAAATATCCTTGTACTGATTCATGGCTGCTCAGCATTGTATTTCGTATCTCTGATTTCTTTTTACCTTCAAAGATTTAAAGGTAACTTTCCTGACTGCATTCAGTCAAAGCAATATAAATCCTTTCATCTTTGCCCAAGTATATTTTCTATAATATACTTTTATGATCCATCTGAACAGGTCTAATTCTAAGTTGAGGGTTAGGTTTTATTGGTATGGAATCACAAGTCATTTGCCTATAGTCTGCAAGTACATTACTGATGGGAACATAGGTTATTTTGTTAACACCTTTCATTAAAATAGCAAAACATTATTCTAGTAGGAAATTGTTCTAAAATGGTAAAATTTCATATTTTAAAACAGTTTACCTCTAATCTCAGAGAAGTTTTTATATTTTGTTTTTGTTTTGTGATACTGGGGCTTGAGTCCAGGGGCATTCTACCTCCTAGCTACTCCCCCAGCCCTATTTTATTTTTTATTTATTTTGAAATTGGGTCTCTAGGTTGCTGAGAGTCTTGGTATGTTGTTGAGGCTGTCCTCGAACCTGTGATTCTCCTATCTCAGCCTCCCAAGTACTGGGATTACAGGCATGCGCCACCACACCTGGCTAGTTTTTATAGTTTTAAAGGCATTTCTTTAAATACCCTTGTATTTAAATACTTGTATTAATACTCTTGTATTAAATATACTCTTGTTCGTGCTATTAAGAATTTGCAATGAACCAACTTGCTGATTTTACTTGCCAACAGTGGAGAAATTCCTCTAGAAACAAGTCTGGAATTCTTTCAAGTCTGACTCCCACTGAATTTCATCTTCTTCTTGTTTGAAAAGCATCTTGGTCCAGGCATGGTGGCGCCTCCTCCTGCCTTGGCCTCCCGAGTACTAGCTGGAATTACATTGTTATCCCCATTTTTTACTTGAATAATCAAGAATGTATTCTGTTCACAAATATTATATAATTGCCCTTTTCTTACCACTGTGTATTATGCTTTCTTAAAGTTTTATAAATTTGAAATAGCTTAAAACTTTTTATTATAATCATCTTATTATTAATTTGTGTGGTTTTTTTTCTTATGTCATCTCAACAGTAAGACTTTAGCAGTTTAGAAACAAGAGCTTTATTCCAGTTAGATGAAGTTTTTGCCATCTCTGCTATTGTATACTAACTCTTGAGGAGTTTTTAGTCTTAATACTCTCTTCTAATTGAAACTCATTTTAAAAGTTGGTTTGTTTTATTTCAGTGGTGGTTTATACATACCACATTTCTGTGTAGAGAATTCAGAGTTTTCACTTCATCCCTTTTGTTTTTCAGTATGTGCAACGTATAGAGAAACAATTTCTTTTGTATGCCTACTGGATAGGCTTGGGAATTTTGTCTTCAGTTGGGCTTGGAACAGGGCTACATACCTTTCTACTTTATCTGGTAAGAATAACTTTCCTTTATTGAGCAAAAATGAAATATTTCTATCTTGATATTGGTGCTTTTATTTTAGAAGTTAAAATTCTAAGATTTGTATTTAGTTACCTTTGTGTTTTGTAAGCATTCCAATCCTCACATCAGTGCTTTTAGTTTCATTTAGAATTTTGTTTTGAGTTTCCTTTTGAGTTGAGGATTTAAAAAAGGGAAAAAGGGAGGGACACCAAGAGCTGTGTGCATGTATGTTAACACCAAACTGATATTCATTGTGATGTGAGACTACAATGCACCAATAAAAACATATTTAAAAAAAGGAAAAAGAAACCAGTTCAGCCAATAAGGTTGTTTATTTAAATTAGTTCAGCCAAGCTGGGCGTGGTGGTGCACGCTTGTAATCTCAGTACTTGGGAGGCTGAGACCAGAGGATCCAGGTTCACGGCCAGCCTCAGCTACTTAGTGAGGTCCTCCGCAACTTAGTGACCCTGTTTCAAAATAAAGAATAAAAAATAGGGCTGGAGGTGTAGCTCAGAGTAGAAGCCCCTGGGTTCAATCCCCAGTACTGCAAATAAATAAATAATAAATAAATTAGTTCAGCCAGAAAATATTTTCCCTTCTAGATTTTGGAATAATGATTCTTGTGCTCATATAATTGTTGTTTTAATAGCTGAAGTTAATTGCAATGTACAAAATCCCATGAAAGGCTTAGGATGAATCGGACAGTTTACTTTCTATATTAATCAGCAACAGAGAAACAGTGTCTTCCCTCACGTCTTCAAACACCTTGTATGCACTTGGATAATTATTTTGGTATTCTTATTGAATATAAACAATGAAGAAGTATATATGTAGAACTAAATGCTTTTTTAAACACCTTGAACCAAAGTATAAAAGTTCCTCTTCCAAAAATATTAGTTCAGATAGGAGAGAATAAAGGTAAGTTTTCCGTAACCATTCACAAATATGCTGAAATAATAGCAGAGCTAGGAGTAGGGAGAGAGAGGCAAGCAAAACACCTAGGGCGCACTTTATTTTATTTTATTGTGATGCTGGGGACTGAACTCAGGACCTTGGGCATGCCAGGCATGCACTCTACAACTGAGATACAGCCCCAGCCCCTAGGCACAATATAAATAGGCACGCTCAGGGTCATGCAAGTATAGAATCAATGAGTGAGTGCCTCATTAAATTTTGTGCCCTAGATGCTTTGTTTGTTGCACTCTGTTCCTGTTCCTGAATAAGAAGTTGAAAACAATTCCATATTTGTAAATTGTTCAGTCTTCAGTGGGGAAAAACAAGTGAAAGGGTGACTGCGATACTGATTCCTGAATAAAATTTATCACTACAAACCAGTACAATCTCTGTACTACAATGAGTTCGTTTCTGAAGCAGGTGTGATAAATACTAAGGAATGATTGCTTGGCTCAAAAGGGTGCTAAATTAATGGTCTGAAGAATACTTTGGGAATTAGTCTATAATACCTAATTTCTCCAAGTTTATTGTTTAAAATTTGGACTTTTTAGCTGGTCATGGTGGCGAATGCCTGTAATCCCACTATTTGGGAGGCTGAAATAGGAGGATTGCAGGTTCGAGGACAGCCTCAGCAAGTAGTGAGACTCATCAACCTAGCAAAACCCTGTTTCAAAATAAAAATAAAGCCGGGCATGGTGGTGCACGCTTGTAATCCCAGTACTTGGGAGTCTGAGACAGGAGGATCACAAGTACTTAGCCTCAACTACTTAGTGAGGCCCTCCGCAACTTAGTGAGACCCTGTTTCAAATAAAGAATAAAAATAGGGCTGGGGGTGTAGCTCAGAGGTAGAATGCCCCTGGGTTCAATCCCCAGTTCTGCAAAAAAAATAAAAAATAAAAAACCGGGCTGGGGGTGTAGCTTGGAGGTAGAATGCCTCTGGGTTCAATCCCCAGTACCAAATTAATTAACTGATTACTTTGGACTTTTAAGCTAGATGCAATGGCACACACCTGTAAATTCCAGCTACTCAGGAGGCTGGAGCAGATCACAATTTCAAGGCCTGCCTGGGCAACATAGCAAGACCTCGTCTCAAAAAAAAAGCAAGAGCAGAATACTTGGAATTTTAGAATTATGTTCATGCTTGTTTGCTGATTTTAGTTTAAATGGGGACATAAATCCCAGAGTAGTAATCCACATCATTGTTTATCTATTATCTAATACATTCTAAGAAGCATAACACTACATTCACTAGCAGAAGTTGAGGGAGAAGGGAAAAGAAGAGATGGCAGATTACAGTATTCCTTTCTGCGCTCACCTAGACCTTACTTATGATACTTCTTGGGAAAACCAAGTTTTATTAAAGTGGAAGCATCTAAAAAGCAACCCAGATAGCAGATCCTGCAGAACCTTGAAAGGAATTAAAATAAAGCCCTTTTAAATTTCATAAGAACTTAGAATAAAGAGATTTGAAATGGAGAAATTTTATGTTTCCTGTTCTCATATACATGAGTAACATTAATAAAATGACATTTACAAAATTTCTTCATACTATATTCATTATTATTCCAGTTCCATTGACAGGTATGAGCCACCATGCCCAACAGAACATGTATATTAATTGCTGGTAGATAGAAACTGGCTTTCATATATTAACTTCATATCTTTTTTAATTAGATAATCATGTCCAATCTGTATACTTTTTTGCTGCATTAGCTAGGTTATACTGCATTAGCCAGGTTTCCAGTATGATATTGAATAGGAGTTGTAAGAGGGACATCTTGCCTCAGTCCCAGTCTTAATAGGAGAGTGTCTACTTTCTCACCCTAAAGTATGTTAGCCATAAATTTTCTGCAGATGTTCTGCATCAAGTTGAAGGATCCCTCTATTCCTAGTTTGCCAAGAGCTTTTTTTATAAAATCATGAATCCGTGTTGGATTTTATCAAATAAAAAATGCAATTTTTAGGCTATAGCAATCAGAAATGGATCAAAGGCTAATGTAGCACATACATAAATTAAATATGTAGGATTGGGAAATAACCTGGTAAACGTTATATTTTTATATATTGGTTTTAAATTTTCAGTTGATATGTTGGGATGGAAATCAGATTGCGAAAGGTTGACTAGTACTTCTAACAACAAAAATGATAAACATCATCGTCATACTCATTATAGTGATAGTAGCTAAAGTCTGTTCTATTATTTTTTTACCCCTTTTGGCATCTATTTTTGTGGTATCATAATCTGTGGGAAGATTTTGTATCCCCACCATGTTGAACTCTAATCATATGATTTGCTTTGACCAAAGAAACATGAGCCTAAGTTATAGAGTTGCTTAGATTGTTTTATTATTGTAGCATTATCTAGTTTATCTTAACTGATCAACTAGTGAACATCTACTAAATTTTATTTTATGCTAGTCTCTGTGATCATTGCTTTATGTGAATTACCTCAGTCCTCCCAGGGCCAAGGTAGTCAATAACAAATTATGTAGCAAAAACTCTCATTAATAAGTATACATAACTGTATTTCAGTGAATGTAAACAAAACCTTCATACCAAAAAAAATAATAAGTATACATTATCAAACATGTGAACATTGGCAAGTATAGAAAAGAGAAAAACAGGAAACTAGAGGCAAAGCAGAATCAAAGGTTTTAAATTTTGATCTGTGCTTTTTTTCTTAACAGAAGCTATTCCAAATAATCTCTGGTTAGATTTTTTTTTTTTTTTTTTTTGCTGTACCGGGGATTGAACCCAGGGGCCTTCTACCTCCGCGCTACACCCCTGGCCCTATATTTTTATACTTTATTTTGAAACCGGGTCTCACAAAGTTGCAGAGGGCCTCACTAAGTAGAGCGAGAGAGAGAGAGAGAGAGAAAGAGAGAGCGAGCTGAGGCTGGCTGCAAACCCGGATTCTCCGGTCTCCGCCTCCCAAAGTACTGGGATTACAAGCGTGCGCCACCACGCCCGGCTTGGTTAGATTTTTTTTAATGTGCCATTTTCTTGGTATGGATGGTTGGCATAATTTGATCATCATTTCTTTTGTTTTATATCTAGGAAATGTTATTGTGTTTGGAAGTTCTAATTATATTTTCATTTATGAGTCTTTATATAATCCTCCTTTAGGAAAATGTAATAACATTCTCATGTCCTATTTTTTTTTTTGTACTGGGTATTGAGCCCAGGGACATTCTACACCTCCCAGAACTTTTTATTTTGAAACAGGGTCTCACTAAGTTGTTGAGGCTGGCCTTGAACCTACAATCCTCCTGTCTCAGCCTCCTGAGTACTGGGATTACAGGTCTGCACCACCGCGCCCAGCATGTCCTACTTTTTTTGTGCCGATGAAACAAACATCTCTGCCATATACTCATATATAACCAAGTGATCATGTTAGGGAGTAGTCTGGTCAGAAATATATCTCTCCTTTTGACAGTAACTTATAGCAAAATGTGTGAAAAAAAAAATTCTAACAAAGAGAAAAGATTTAATCCATTCTTTGTAGTGGTTCTCCTTAATTGAAATTATGGCTTAAAGTAATAGGAACATTTTTCATATTTCATATTCATTGATTATCCAATATGGAAGTTACCTTTTTTGGAAGTATCATTTAGTTAATTATAATTGATTATATATTAAATGGTCGCCTAAAATAGTTATATTTCCTAATATTATTAGATATTTAAAATTAAAAAGTTATCTTGATTTTTCAGTTTGTCAGTCAACAATTTCATAAGTTATAACTTGAAATTCAGATGTCCTGGAAATCCTTAACACTTCTTTAAACATTACAAGTGTTAGTATTTGTTTGCTCCACATTAAATTTAATGAAAATTGATAGGGGAAAATGACTAGTTTGGGCTACCATCAAATATTGTAAATCGATTGAGAATAGTATAAATCTGTTTACAGAGACCACATATTTAGCCATCAAGGAAAAGTTAGAGCTGTTTATGCAAGAATAGTGGTTAATAGCCACTCAGCCAGTTCTGGGTGATAGCCAGAAAGGAAGACAAGGGAGAGCGAATGGATTCCTTCTCCCCACGGCTCAGGAGAGTTATTTGGGCCACTAGATTAGTTGGTTTGTTCTGTTAATGGTCGGTCAGTAAGTGGACTTCAGAACATGTGTTAATTCTCCCCCCCCACACACTATACCTTGTGGAGTTTTTTTGTTTTTGTTTTGTTTTACGGTACCAGGGATTGATCCCAGGGGCATTCTACCACCGAGCTACACCCCCAGGCCTATTTTTTATTCTTTATTTTGAAACAGGGTCTCACTAAGTAGCTGAGGCTGGCTGAGAACCCACGATCCTCTTGTCTCAGCCTCCCAAATACTGGGATTACAAGCGTGCACCACCACGACCAGATCCTGTTGTGTGTTTGTGCAAATAAGAATTTTTTTTTTTCTGGCAAAAAACGACTTGTAGTATTCATGAGATTCTCCGAAGACTGTAATTTATAAAAGGTTAAAAACCTCTCTGCGGGAACTTTTTTCCCTATGTCTATATATATGGCCGCCACTAGGTGGCAGTGCTAATACAACTAATTTACTGTACTATATTTGCAGGTTCCTTTCTGGATAAATATGTGTTTGTAGAGCAACTTCACCCAAAAACCACACGATCAAATGGCCCTTCTTAGCTTGGGCACATATTTTATTACTTATCTATATTTATGCCTATAGATTTTGCCTACATAGTACCAGCTAATACATGTAAGTGAAAATGTTAACTTTTTTTTGCCATAATGGGGATTGAACCCAGGGGCATTCTACCTCTGAGCTACACCCTCATTCCTATTTTTATTTTTTATTTAGAAGCAGGGTCTCACTAAGTTGCGGAGGGCCTCACTAAGTAGCTGATACTGGCTGCAAACCTCCAATCCTCCTGTTTCAGCCTCCCAAGTACTGGGATTACAAGCAAGCGCCACCACGCCTGGCTTTTAACTTTTTTTTTTTTTTTTTTTGCGGTACTGGGGATTGAACCCAGTGGCATTCTACTTCCAGGCTACACCCCCAGCCCTATTTTTTATTCTTTATTTTGAAACAGGGTCTCACTAAGTTGCGGAGGCCTCACTAAGTAGCTGAGGCTGGCCGCAAGCCTGGATCCTCCGGTCTCAGCCTCCCAAGTACTGGGATTACAAGCGTGTGCCACCATGCCCGGCCTAACTTTTCTTAATAAACTCCCACATTCATTAATTAGTTCAGCAGTTGTCAGCCATTTTTCCCATTGTGATGTGCATATTTACATGCAGGACATAACTCCCACAGCATGCCCCGGGTCAAGTATGATGCCAAACTTTACTACTTTAATTATATCCTTTTCTTTCATGTTTAAGTATATGTGAGCAAGTGATTGAAAGTGATTTTGTTATTAAGCTATAAAATCTTTCATCCCTATGATGAGAGAATATAATATATTCAAATTCAGAAAGCTGGGTTTGAATGTGTACTCCAGTATTACTAGCTATGTGATATTTGAAAGATTTCTTAACTTTTAAACCTCAGTTTATTTAACTATGAATAGAGATGATAATACTACCTATTTCATAAGGCTATTTGGAGGATTAAATGAAAGATCACATGTATATTTCTCAGCTCGGTGCCTATGCTCAATAAATTATTGCTGTTACATTACCCAGGCTGCCCTCAAACATGAGATCCTCCTACCTCAGCCTCTTGAGTAACTTTAACTGTAACAGGCGTACCTGATTTACTTTTTTTTTGAAGCATGCAGTCATTTTCAATTTATAAGCCTCATCTATTTATCACAAATTGAAAGGAATATCTCATAATCGATTTTATTCACTTTTTTTGCAGTTCTGGGGATTGAACCCAGGGGCATTCTACCTCCAAGCTACACCCTCAACCCTATTTTTTATTCTTTATTTTGAAACAGGGTCTCACTGAGTTGCGGAGGACCTCACTAAGTAGCTGAGGCTGGCTGCGAACCTGCGATCCTCCTGTCTTAGCCTCCCAAGTACTGAGATTACAAGCATGTGCCACCATGCCCAGCTATATTGATTTTAGTATAGAGTAGTTGAAAACTACTGATCATCATTCCATGTCCAGTAATGATAACCTAGTCAATTTGGACTGACTCTCATGAATCTTAAAAAGGTAGATAAAAATTTAAATATCTGTTTAAAGGCATAAGTTTAAAAGAGTGAAAGAATTACAAGGCCAAGATCTAGGTTGAAAAGGAAATCCAGAGAGGAGAGAGTGGCCAAAGATAGACCCTGATGAACAGGCTTTGGATTATAACCCGAAAGGGGTCTCAGAGAGAGAGAATATGTGTGTGTGTGTGTGTGTGTGTGTGTGTGTGTGTGTGTGTGAGAGAGAGAGAGAGAGAGAGAGAGAGAGAAAGAGAGAGACTGGGAATTCTACCACTGAGTTACACCCCCAGCCCTTTCTATTTTTTATTTTGAGACACATCTCACTAAATTGCCCAAGCTGGACTCAGATTTTCTGTCTTCCTGCCTGAGCCTCTCTAGTAGCTGGGATTATAGGCACATACCACTGCATCTGGCAAGGGGCACATTTTATGTTTTGTTTTTATGGTACTAGGGATCAGAACTCGGGGCCTGGGCCATGATACACAAGTGCTGTACCACTGAGCCACATCCCTAGCCTTAGGGTCACATTTTTAGAAAAGTGATAAACTAGATATAAAACAGTTCTAGTAAATACTGAAGCTCAGGTTTAAATAATCTTTTTTTTTTTTGTGGCACTGGGGATTGAACCCAGGGGCATTCTATCTCCGAGCTACACCCCCAGCCCTATTTTATTTTTATTTTGAAACAGAGTCTCAAGCTGGGCATGGTGGCACACGCTTGTAATCCCAGTACTTGGGAGGCTGAGACTGGAGGATACGGGTCGCGGCCAGCCTCAGCTACTTAGTGAGGCCCTCCACAACTTAATGAGACCCTGTTTCAAAATAAAGAATAAAAAACAGGGCTGGGGGTGTAGCTAGGAGGTAGAATGTCCCTGGGTTCACTCCCTGGTACCGCCAAAAAAAAAAAAGAAAAAGAAATAGGGTCTCACTAAGTTACTGAGAGTCTCACTACACTGCTGAGGTTGTCCTTGAACCTGTGATCTTCCTGTCTCAGACTCGCATGTACTGAGATTACAGGTGTGCGCCACCACTCCTGATTGTAAACATTTTAATGTTTTTTGCATTCAGTTTGCTTAATTTTAGACAACAGGCATGATGAATGATTTTAATAATGATTTTTATAATTTTGTTCAGTGTACCAATATATTTATGATCTCTGGTTCATCTTTATATTAAGTTATTAAATAAGAAATTAGAAATTAAATATGTGAACTCTAATTCTTCTACTGATAGTATTTCTTATACAGACATGCATTTGTTTGATATCTGTGTGAGCAAATTTTGCCCAGCAAACCATTGATTTCATTCATCTACTTTACTCATGTTTTTATATGTAGATCAGATGCAAAAAAAGCGCACCTGTGGCTGGTAGATTTTTCTAAGCTAGTACCTTCCAAGCGCAGTTCTCTTTAATTTCTTAAAATCTACTGACAGATTTGTCTTAGTTTTAGCAATCATGCAGCAGGTTTTCTTTTAGTAGATCTAGTATATGAGTGATCCAAGAATGCTTATTTACTCTCTAATGTTGTGGAAATTGTACCCAGAATAAAAACAGTAGGTTAATGTTTGCACAGAGTGGCTTTGGTGTATCACTGTGTAGCCCATTGTGATGAGTCAAAATTTTTACCTTGCGGGCATGGTGGCACACGCTTGTAATCCCAGTACTTGGGAGGCTCAGACAGGAGGATCGCAGCTTCGAGGACAGCCACAGCTACTTAGTGATGCCCTCCACAACTTAGTGAGACCCTGTTTCAAAATAAAGAATACAAACCAGGCATGGTGACACTTGCTTGTAATCCCAGTACTTGGGAGGCTGAGACCAGAGGATCTGTATTCGCAGCTAGTCTCAGCTACTTAGTGAGGCCCTCTGCAACTTAGTGAGACCCTATTTCAAAATAAAGAATAAAAAAATAGGGCTGGGGGTGTAGCTCAGAGGTAGAATGCCCCTGGGTTCAATCCTCAGTACCACAAAAAAAAAAGAAAAAAAAATTACTACCTTGCTGGTTGTGGTGGTGCACGAAGCTGAGACAGTAGTATTGCAGGTTCACGGCCAGCCTCAGCTACTTAATGAGGCCCTCTGCAACTTAGTGAGAC
>PVJS01046533.1:0-15785 GCA_004027185.1 Glis glis
TTTTTTTTTTTAAACAGAGCCTTGCTGATTTGCTAAGTAAGGGTCTATGTTTCTAAGGCTGGCCTGGAACCTGTGATCCTCCTGTCTCAGCCTCCCAAGTAGTAGAATGACAGGTATGTGCAGATGCACCTGGCTTGCCATTAAAAATATTTTTCGGGGGGTACTGCGAATTGAACCCAGGGACATTCTACCTCTGAGCTACACCCCCAGCCCCTAATTTTTTTATTCTTTATTTTGAAACAGGGTCTCACTAAGTTGTGGAGGGTCTCACTAAGTAGCTGAAGCTGGGCGCGAACCAGCGATCCTCCTGTCTCAGTCTCCCAAATACTGGGATTACAAGCGTGTGCCACCACGCCCGGCAAAAATATTTATGAAAAATGTTTCCTGACTTGGGTCAATACTCCCAATGTAACACTAAGTGGGGAAAAACAAACAGGATACAAAACTACATACACAGTATGATTTCTAATTATATAAAAGATGAGCTTAGACACAAACTGGAAAGACATATTAGGACATATTATCAAATGAGAAATAATAGTTATTTCCAGGTGGTGGGATTAGGGATTCTTGTATTTTAGTGTTTTCCATAGTGAATATAAGTTACTCTCCTACCAGTCTAAACAAAGGCAATTTCTTTCTTTTAATTAGTCCTCAACCAGCAGGTAAAAAACAGCTAAAAAGCTTCTAATCTGTTTCACTCCAAATAGCTACTTTCTTTGACAGTGTCCTCTGAACACCAGACAACATAGCATATACCAAAAAGAATGCTCATCTTCAACTATGAAAACTGAACTAAAGTGAATATTTTCAATTTGGGTCAATGTTTACTCTCAATGTAATTATTGTAGGATATTATAAGAAGAGAAACAGACTTCATTATATATAGGCCAAAAATTAAGAAATAGCTTTGCTGAAATAGATAATAAGAAACAAAAGTTTGACTGGGAAGGAAGAACAGCTGTTGCTAATCCAACTATTTACCCTTTGACCCTCTATCTGCCCAATAACTGAACAGGACCAATTGTTTCCCTGTATTATGTGCTGTTTACAATCCCTGAGAGGCATGAAAGGAATTAATAATTTAGCCTAGAAAGCTGACAGCCTTTATTGGGGAGCCCCTCTTGTCTATGGGACAGAAATCAGAGCAAGAGCTGTCCTGAAGTCACAGGTCCCTTTACCATTCCTGTTTTATAGCCTAATTGGCCCCCAAACATAAATCAATTATTTCTCCTGTTTTAAGCAACAATGACTTCTATTCTCTAACTTCCCTTGTATCAAGTCGGTCCTTGTTCTCTTGAGTTTTACAACTACACGGTAAACATGAAGGCTGAGGGAAAAACTCGGGGAGCAGGGCAGACTGGGGTTATTTGGAAACAGAAGCACAGAAAGGTTGTGCTGTTCTGAACTTCTCTTGACCTCTGACTGCCCTTGTCCCTAGCTTATGCTAATAGGCATGGTATTGGGACACTTCTTATAGAAATGAACTTAGCCTGAACCTGTGCCATAACATTGGACTCCAGGAAGCCCACGAATCATAGGAAGACAATCAGGGTGCGAACAGCTGCCCATATTCTAAGCATAGCTGTCCATCTGCTCTACCACAGAAAAGCCTAAAAAAATATAAAAGGACATTTGAATTGGACAAAGTCAGTCTTTCCTCAACTAGTTCCAACACATCCCACCTGCTGTCCCAAATCTGCTGTCTACAGCCACAGCCAAACACAACTGGAAACTAGCAGCAAAAGTACTTCCTGTTACAAAATAAGCAAGAGTGAACAGGCACTCCCTACTAGGAATTGGGGGGGGGGGCACTGAGGCCTCCAAATTCCAAAAGATATAACAAAGATAAATCCCTATTATTCTCCATCTAATGTGTGAAAGTTATGAGGTATTAATATAGGATGTGTTGTTCCTTCCCAGTCAAAATCCATGGAATTTGCAATATCAAAACCCATAATCAGCGGGGCATGGTGGCATATGCCTGTAATCTCAGTACTTGGGAAGCTGAGAGATAAGAATCTCAGGTTCAAGGCCAGCCTCAGCAACTTAGCAAGACCCTGTTTCAAAACAAAAAATAAAATAGTGCTGGAGGTGTAGCTCAGAGGTAGAATGCCTCTAGGTCCAACCTTCAGTACTCAAAAACGAACAAACAAAACATAATTTTTTTTGTGTGTGTGCTACTGGGGATTGAACTCAGAGGCATTCTACCTCTAAGCTATACCTGCAGCCCTTTTGAAACGGGGTCTCACTAAGTTGCTGAGGGTCTCCCTAAGAAGTTGCTGAGGCTGGCCTCAAACCTGCAATCCTCTGATGTCAGCTTCCCAAGTACTGGGATTACAAGTGTGCACCACCATGCCTGGCTCATAATCAATTTAATACAACATACAGAGCCCATTTCAGTCTTGAGACTTCCTATAATCTGGTAGGGTGAAGCATGCCTATTTGAACCCAAGGTCAGTACAGACTGAATGATAAAATTTTACTTTTGCCTATTTGTTATTATGTATATTTCCTTTTTTTTTTTTTTGGTGGAACTGGGGATTGAACTCAGGGGCATTCTACTACTGAGCTATACCCCCAGCCCTATTTTAATTTTTAGTTTGAAACGAGGTCTCACTAAGCTGTGGAGGGCCTCAATAAAGTGCTGAGGCTGTCCTAGAACCTGAGATCCTCCTGTCTCAGCCTCCCAAGTACTGGGAGTATAGGCATGTGCCACCATACCTAGCAGATCCTTATGTATTTCTTCAAAAGAAGAATAAACATAATACTAATTTCGCAAAGATAAAAATATAAGAATTACTGCTAATACTACCCACATACATGAAGGATGATTTTTTAATAGTAGTTTGATGACTTTCATTCTGTACTGATATAAAATTTATGTTCATTCTCATGGGATGAAAAGGTCTGTACATCACCATATTTAGCTAGGGGTCCTAGGGAGAAATGGTAAAATGAACTAGGATTACCTAGCAGAGAAAGAAACAGCCTAAGTGAGGCCCTCCGCAACTTAGTGAGACCCTGTTTCAAAATAAAGAATAAAAAATAGGGCTGGGGGTGTGGCTTGGAGGTAGAATGCCCCTGGGTTCAATCCCCAGTACCGCAAAAAAAAAAAAAAGAAAAACCAGGCATGGTGGCATATGCCAGTAATCCTAGGACTTGGGAGGCTGAGACAGGAGGATCGCAGGCTCAAGGACAGCCTCTGCAAGTAGTGAGACTCTCGACAACCTAGCAAGACTCTGTTTCAAAACACCAAAAATCAGAAGGGCTGAGAGTATAGCTTGAAGGTAGAATGCCCGTAGGTTCAATCCCTAGTACCAACAAAAAAAAAAAGACAGAATGTTGTTCCAGTAATTACCAATTAAAGTGAAATAAAATCTGAGTCAATTACAGAAAGCTTATCGATGATACCTTAAATTATACATTTAAAAGCATAAACACATCCTTTTCTTATGAACAAATATTGGACAACATTCAGAACTTACTAGTGCCTGGATCGAGCTCTGTCAATTCATCCTGACAGAAACCTAAAAAGAAAACAATAGGAAAAAAGATTATGATTTGTGAATTACTCCAAGCTGGCTCCAAATATGAAAAAGCAAGTGTAGTGGGGGAAAATTCAGACTCTCAGAAGTCAATTTGGGATTGAATCCTAGCTCCTATACATTTAGCTACTATACATCCCTGAGTTTCCACTTCATTGCTTTAATATAAAAATAGAGCCGGGCGTGGTGGCACATGCTTGTAATCCCAGTACTTGGGAGGCTGAGACTGGAGGATCGCAGGTTCGCAGCCAGCCTCAGCTACTTAGTGAGCCCTCCGCAACTTAATGAAACCCTGTTTCAAAATAAAGAATAAAAAATTGGGTTAGGAGTGTAGCTCCGAAGTGGAATGCCCCGGGTCCAATCCCCAGTACTGCAAAATAAATAAATAGATAGATAAATAAATAATAAAAAATAGAGATAACAGCACTTACTACAGTTTTTATGAGGATTAGAGGGATACCAATAAAAAATGCCTAGCACAATCCATAGCACAAAGTAGGAGCTCAATAAGCAATAGCACAAGTAACTCTGAGGAAGCACGCTAACATCGGCAGGAAAACTCATAGGAAAATACAATTCATTTAATACCTGTCATATTCTACTTGTTATCAATTCTTTCCTGAAAGAAAGCAAAATAAACAAAATAGGAACTTATAACAAACATCAAACATGGTAATTTTACTTAAAATCTTCAGATGCTGAAAATGTGACCTACACACAAATGGAAGCAATTCCTCCCATTTGTGGTAGAGAACATGCTTAGCATGCACAAGGCCCTGAGTTCAATCCCCAGCACCAAAAACCTAAGTATGCTAAGCCAGGTACAGTGACACATACCCGTAAACCCAGCAACTTGGGAGGCTGAGGCAGGAGGACTGCAAGTTCAAGACCAGCCTCAGCAATTTCGTGAGACCCTATCTAAAAATAAAAGATAAAAAGCAGGGGATGTAGCCCAGAAGTAGAGTGCCCAGGGTTCAATCCCTAGTATTGCAAAATAATGATGATGATAAGCATGCTATTCAGGTTAAAATAAAAAACCTCTCAAAACACATTTCATATCCAAAAAGCCTGAGCTAAATTTGTCTGATTGGTACATAACTATTACACTGGAGAGAAAAATCAAGTGCAGTGATAACAAATACAGTACTTCCTTGGTAACAGTTGATGAAAGTTGGTTTTTTTTCCCCCTAGAATAACTGCCTACTTTTCTCCCATTTGCTTTCTACTCATCCTGTTTTAATATTTCCTCAGAAAAGCCTTCTCTGGTTGGGTGCAGTGGCACACACCTTTAATCCCAACTACTCAGGAGGCTGAGGCAGGAGAATGGCAAGTTCAAGGCCAGCCTCAGCAACTTAGCAAGACCCTGTTTCAAAATTTTAAAAACTTTTAAAAAGGGCTGGGGCCAGGCATAATGGCACAGGCCTGTAATCCCAGTACTTGGGAGGCTAGGACAGGAGGATCACAAGTTGGAGAACAGACTCAGCAACACAGCAAGATTCTCAGCAACTTGGCAAGAACCTGTTTCAAAACAAAAAATAAAAAGGTCTGGGGGTCTAGTTCAGAGGTAGAACACCCCTGGGTTCAATTCCCAGTACAAACAAACAAACAAATAAATAAATAAATAAATGGTGTCTCAAAAACAAATAAAATACTGAGAAAAATCACTAAAATGGGCATCTATGCCTTTTTAGCTACCTAAGTAACCATTCCTGCCTGTGAACAGCCCCCTGATTTTCCTTTGGAGATTTATCCTTCTTTCACTCCAAGTCCACGTGATCTAAGCTAGACTGACCCTAATCTTGCTATAAACTGGGATTAATGACAGCACCTATCTTACAGAACTTTTTTTTTTTTGATGGTGGTATTGGGAATTGAACCCAGAGGTATTCTACCTCTGAGCTATATCCCCAAACCGATTTTACTTCTTATTTGGAAACAGGGTCTAACTAGGTTGCTAAGAGCCTCACTAAATTGCTGAGGCTGTCCTCAAACCTGCAATCCTCCTGTCTCAGCCTCCCAAGTACTAGGATTATAAGCATGCACCACCACACCCAGCTAGAACTTTTTTTTTCCGGGGAGAAAACTGGGGATAGAACGCAGGGGCATTCTACCTCTGAACTACATACACCCCCAGCCCTATTTTTTATTCTTTATTTTGAAACAGGGTCTCACTAAGTTGCGGAGGGCCTCACTAAGTAGCTGAGGCTGGCCGCGAAACCGGATCCTCTAGTCTCAGCCTCCCAAGTACTGGGATTACAAGCGTGCGCCACCACGCCCAACTCTGGGATAGAACTTTACTATCACTAATCTCACTTTAGGTACTTGCTCTAATTCTTGAGACTTTTATATTTTTAGTTTGTTTGGGGGTTGGTTTTTGTTTTGTTTTGATTGTGGTATTGGGGATTGAACCCAGGGGCATTCTACCTCCAAGCTGCATCCCCAGCCCTTTTTATTTTTATTTGGAAACAGGGTCTCACTAAATTGCTGAGAGCCTAAATTGCTGAGGCTGGCTGCGAACCTGCGATCCTTCAGTCTCAGCCTCCCAAGTACAGACAGGGATTACAAGCATGTGCCACCACACCTGGCTAGATTTTTAGTTTTTAAACTGTCTGACGTAGTGATCCCAGATGTTCACTATTCCCTGAAAAAAGGAGGTCTATTTATATTTACCCTAAAACAAATTTTTCCAATGGTCACAAAAGCCCTGACTATGGAACTCAGTGTGTCTTCATTCCCTCCATCTAGTCCTGAGACAACAGGCTAATGATGTCTCTGGTTTTATAGATCATCACTAGCACAGAGGGCTGAGGACAGAGGGAGAACAATGTTAATCCTACCTACAAGTCAAGTGCTCCTAAGTCAGTGCAGTGGCCACATTTGGCTGCCATCCATTCCCAAGCTGAATCCACCCAGATTCTCTGTAACCCATCTAGCCACCAAAAGTACTTTTTCCTAGAACTCAAACCACTGCTAGATGTAACTCCAATAGATGTTCAATTAGATTTATTCAGTTAGATTCAACTTGAAGACCAAAAATATTCACTATTCGGTAGCAAGGAGACTCCTAAGCCCTATAAGCTCACAAATATACTCCCAAAACCACCTGCCTCACAGAATATACTAAACAGATTAGAAAATATTCTCAGAAATCTATGGTCTTTAGCTGGTGACCTTAAATTGCTTTCAAACAGATAAGAAACACAGATATGTTCCTAAAATATCACCAAGTCAACATGCACACAAAATGTGAAATTATAGTGCAAAGTTATATTCACTTAAGCACAGTTTAAATTGGAGACTCATGCATATTTGGTTTTGTTGTTTTGTTTTGTTTTTTTCTGTGGTACTGGGGATTGAACCCAGGGGCATTCTACCTCCAAGCTACATTCCCAGCCCTATATTTTCTTCCTTATTTTGAAAACAGGGTCTCACTAAGTTGCAGAGAGCCTCACTAAGTAGCTGAGGCTGGCCGTGAACCTGCGATCCTCCTGTCTCAGTCTTCCAAGTACTGGGATTACAAACCACCACGCCCAGCTACATGCATATTTGAAAAGAGCATGGATATAAGAATTAGGTTCAAATCCCAGATTTGCCACTTTATGTCTATTTAATTAACTAGTCTTTGCGATAGAGTATGCCTAGACCTTAGCGTTAGTTACTCCATATTGGTACTCTGAGCACTCCAAGGCCATAAGCTCCACTAAGAAAAACAAGAACTAGGACGTTTGGGTTTAAGAAAAGGTCGCCGTGAACTTTGCTGATGCTGCCTAATGCTCAACCTTGGTTTCTGTATTCCCACTTTGCTTACGCAGATGCGGAAAATCCAAGCTATGTCAAATGTAAGATAAAAATATATTTTTTGGTCTCAAATGGTATGTTTTTCATCATTCTAAAATTATGTGAACTTGAAGTTTTGATTTTTAAGAAATTGTGGTTTCTTTCTATATAAGCGGCCATCAACAGGGGCTGAGGGCTGCACTTCTTTGTGTGATCCCGGTCGGCTGGAATAAAGACCTCTCAATTAGACTTTGGAGTCTGGCGTGTCTCTGTGGGTTACCTCGCAACATTTGGAGATCCCAGTGAGATTTTTTCAGAGATCCAGGCGAGGGGAGAGGCCCGGCAGGCTCCGGTCCAGCAGTTGCCAACTGCATGCCCAGTTCTAGGGTAGGCACTCCCTGAGACATTCCAGGGCCCTGAGGCCAGAATTGCAGGTGGACCTGATTGACTGCTGAGCTGCCGGGTGCACCGTGAAAGAAAAATTAAGAACACCCGAGGTCTTTTGGTTTATTTCCTCCAGAGGACAGGTAAGGAGAGGGGTGCCCCAGGGGAGGACAAAGAGGCTGGACGCAGCCATAGACCCGATGTCCTAGGGTTTTTGATGAGACGTCACCAACCCACTGGTTAAAGGAAATTGGAGAGTGTTTGGTATGAATGTGTGGCCACATAAATTTGTGTGAATGCCTTTCTGGTGGATCCTCCCATCAGAGAGATTTTGTGGTTCCAGAGCCAGAGTCCTTAAGACTCCCACAAGGCTATGGAATCCGAGTGGGCAGACCTTGGTAAGACTGGCTATTAGCTGTCGCTCCATGGAGACATATGATGTAGGGTGGTACTGAGACATAGAAAGTAGGCTGCAAGTCACATTAGCTAGGCCACTACGCTTAAGTCTCCACTGGCCAGGTCTGCGAGCATTAGTTGTTTGTTCATTGGTCTTTGTGTCTATGTCTTCAAAGTCACCTGTCTGATGTTCGAAACCGTGGATCCTTAGCATTTATTTTTTTGATGATTTTTGTTCTATCTCTGGGTTTGGAAGCTGCCAGTCCAAAGGACTGGAGTTTGGGAGAATGTATCCTCCTAAGTTTCTCTTTCATTGCCATCTGATTCTTCTTTGGCATTTTCTGTGGTTTGTCATGATGGGGGGGGTCAGACCCAGTAGTGCAAAGACCCCCCTGGGGTGTATGCTTAAAAATTTCAAGGATGGGTACACTGAAGGTGCAGATTACGGGGTCCACCTTTCTTTAGAGCGGCTCCAAACCTTATGTGAATTAGATTGTCCTGCCTTGAATGTTGGGTGGCCACCAGAGGGGTCACTGGACAAGGAAATCATGACATCTGTGTGGCTAGTAGTGATTGGAAACCCTGGCCACCCCGATCAGTTCCCCTACATTGACCGCTGGCTCTTCTTCCTCCAGGCTCCCACTCCGTGGATGAAGACTTGTGCTCTCTCCCTAGGTTCTCAGATCCTCCTGGCTCAGCCATTGCAGCAGGATTCGCGGAAGGCACCCCTAGCCCTCCCTTCTCCAAGGGAGATACCCTGCAGGCCCCCAGTCCTCTCCACTGTATCAGAGAACTTAGATGTCCCTCCACCATATGCTCCCAGACACTGACGAAGGAGAGGGAGAGGGGCAAGGAGAGGGGATTCCGTCCCCGCCAGGGCAGGGAAAGGGGATTCCATCCCCGCCGGGACAGGGAGAGAGGATTCGGTCCCTTCCAGGGGAGGGAGAGAGGATTCTGTCCCTTCCAGGGCAGAGACAGAGGATTCTGCCTCTTCTACCTCAGGCCCCCTCTCCCCGCCACATACACGGGGTGGTACCCCTTATGGGGAAGCCAGACAAACCCTGAATAAAGCAACATCGGCCCCTCTTCTCCCCCTTAGAGAAGCCCCTCCAACTGGGAACGAGTGGCCGGACCACCCATTCATGGTTTAAGTCCCTTTCACCACCAGTGATCTCTACAATTGGAAGACCCAGAATCACCCTTTTTCTGAGAAGCCCCAGGTCCTTATTAGCCTCTTAGAAACTGTTTTCTTCACCCATCAACCCACATGGGATGATTGTCAACAACTACTGACCACTCTTTTCACGGCAGATCTAAAGTAAAAAGCTCGCTCTGGGACCGGGTGAGGGAGTGCCTTTTTCCCGCTACCCACCCTACCGGGGACCCTAACACGGATCAGGGAAGGGAGAGTTTGGACAATTTTTGCCAGCTATTTTTAGGAGGGATAAGAGCAGCTGCTAGACTAATTTGTCCAAGGTGAGTGAGGTTATGCAGGATGCACAAGAATCTCCTGCTGGATTCCTGGAACGTCTCAGGGAAGTATACCTACTGGATTTTCTCCCCATAGACCCGGATGCTCCAGAAAACCAGTGAGCAATATTGCCTTTGTCACTCAGTCGGCCTTGGATATTAGGAGAAAGTTACAGAAGGGTTTTGAGGGGATGGATAGATCTCAGCTGTTAGAAATTGCTCAGAAAGTGTTTAGCAACAAGGACACCTTAGAGGACAAACAGAACAAGAAACTGACCAAGGTAGTGACAGCAGCAATCAGAGAGACCAACAAGGAAGGCAGGAAGAGATCAAGCAGAGGAGGGAGAAGGCCATTTGAACGGAAAAAAACTGGAAAAGGACCAGTGTGCCTGTTGCAAGCAGAGGGGACAATGGAAAAATGAGTGCCCACAGAAGGAAGGGCAAGATGAAAAACGCCCAATTCTCCATTTAGGGGAAAACTGACAGGGCCAGGCTCTATTTCATTGAGCCCCCAAGAGCCCATGGTGACAATGAAAATTGGGGGCACTCCTGTTAATTTCTTAATAGATACAGGAGCAACTTATTCAGTTCTCAAGAAACCTTTTAGACCTGTTACCTCCCAACAGATACCAATCCAAAGGGCTATGGGCAAGACTGCTTCTTATCACTGGACTACTACTCGAACGGTGGACCTAGGAAAAGGTACTGTGACCCACTCATTTCTTGTCATACCGGACTGTCCATATCCTTTGCTAGGTCGGGATCTTCTTCAGAAGCTAAGAGCAACCATTTCCTTTGGGGACACTGAAACTAAATTGCCCATATCTCCCAAGAGGGCTCCACCTACAATCCTGGTGACATGCCCTTTGTCAGAAGAACATCTTCTACACCCTGAGATGGAAACCTGG
The DNA here is from genome assembly GCA_004027185.1 of Glis glis. Lineage (NCBI taxonomy): Eukaryota > Metazoa > Chordata > Mammalia > Rodentia > Gliridae > Glis > Glis glis. The sequence continues at coordinate 10,484 of PVJS01046533.1, forward strand.
GAGAGGTCTTCCCCATTATACCTGGAAGAGCTACAGAAACTGTTCCCTCGAGTGTGGGCGGAAATTAACCCTCCTGGACTAGCTGCCCACCAGACCCCTATCGTAGTCCAACTACTAAGTACAGCTACTCCTGTAAGGGTGAAACAATACCCTATGAGCAGGGAGGTAAAACAGGAGATTGCCAGACACATAAATAAGACTCAGGGAGGCCAGGATCCTCATACCATGCCATTCCCCTTAGAACACACCACTGCTCCCAGTTCTAAAACCAGGAACCCAAGACTATCGGCCTGTCCAATCCCTCCAGGAGATCAACAAGCAGGTTGAGACCATTCACCCTACTGTTCCCAACCCTTACACCCTTCTGAGTCCACTGCCCCCGAGAGACAGGTCTATGGTGTCCTGGACTTGAAGGATGCCTTCTTCTCTCTACCTTTGGCCCCTGCTAGCCAATCCATTTTTGCATTTGAGTGTACTGAACCGGAAAGAGGGTTCACAGGACAATTAACATGGACTAGGCTTCCCCAAGGGTTTAAAAATTCCGCCAACTAACTTTATTTATTTATTTATTTATTTATTTATTTATTTACGGTACTGGGGATTGAACCCAGGGGCATTCTACCTCTGAACTACACCCCCAGCCCTATTTTTTATTCTTTATTTTGAAACAGGGTCTCACTAAGTTGCAGAAGGCCTAAGTAGCTGAGGCTAGCCGCAAACCTGCAATCCTCCTGACTCAGCCTCCCAAATACTGGGATTACAAGCATGTGCCACCACACCCAGTTCCCCAACTTTATTTGATGAGGCCCTGAGTGCAGACCTCCTGAAATTTAGACAAAGCCACCCCGGGAGCACTTTGCTCCAATATATAGATCATTTCCTTGTGGCTTCAGAGACGGAAGAGGAATGCCAGAAAGCCACTGAAGGACTCCTGCAGCCACTCCAAAGCCTGGGATATTGTGTTTCTGTTAATAAGGCGCAACTTTGCAGAGCCCATGTTACCTACTTAGGGTACAGTCTAGAAGGTGGAAAAAGGACGCTGTCCCAGAGCCGTACTGCCGCGATTCTCCAGATACCAACTCCAGAAAACAAAAGGCAAGTACGGAAGTTCTTGGGAGCAGTGGGACATTGCCGGTTATGGATCCTGGGTTTTGCTGACATTGCAAAACCACTGTATGCCAGCCTCAGGGGAAACGGGACCCTCAAATGGTCCGAAATAGAACAGGAGGCTTTTGAGGCTCTGAAAAAGGTGCTGGTGTTGGCCCCTGCCTTGGCTCTCCCTGAGATCACCAAACCGTTTCATGTATTTGTAGATGAAACGAGAGGAATTGCCAAAGGGGTCCTAGTACAGACTTTGGGCCCATGGAAGAGGCCAGTGGCATATTTGTCTAAGAGACTGGACCCTGTCACAGGGGGCTGGTCAGTTTGTTTACGAGCTGTGGCCACTACTGCGGTGTTGGTAAAAGAGGCAGACAAACTGACACTGGGACAGGAATTGTTCCTGACCAGCCCGCATGCCGTTGAGGCCCTCTTAAGAGGAACACCAGAGTAATGGATGCCAAATGCCCAGGTGACATACTATCAGGCACTCCTTTTGGATCAGCCCCGAGTGTGGTTCTGCCAAACATCAGCCCTCAATCCAGCGAGCCTATTGCCAGACAACAACCCGGAAGAACCCCTGCATGACTGTACTTAGGTAACTGATGTGGTTCAGTCCACTCGCCCTCACCTGACTGATGTCCCACTATTGAAAGCAGATGAAGTGCTCTACAGTGATGGAAGCAGTTTTGTCCAGGATGGTACCAAGTACACGGGGGCAGCAGTGGTCACCGAAAAGGTAACCAAATGGGCTCAATCTCTCAACCAAGAAACATCAGCCCAAAAGGCCGAACTCATAGCCCTGACCCAGGCACTTTGCTGGGGGAAGGGAAAGGCTGTCGAGATATACACCAACAGCTGGTATGCTTTTGCTACCACCCATGTACATGGGGCCCTGTACCAGGAGAGGGGACTCCTCACATCAGCTGGTAAGGAGATCAAAAACAAAGAGGAAATTTTGGCATTACTGGAAGCCATCTGGCTCCCACGGAAAGTGGCCATTGTACACATTAAAGGACACCATAAAGGGGACTCCCTTGAAGCCAGGGGCAACAGAGCTGCTGATAAGGCAGCACAAGAGGTGGCCCTAGAACCAGTGGGGCCTCTCACCATGTTGGTTACGATCCCTGAGCTGGAGTTGCCCCAACGACCTGCATACACCAGAGAGAAAGAGGCACGGGCTCAAAAAGAGAGTGCAAAGCAGGAAAACACAGGATGGTGGGTACCAGGCGGAAGATCCATCTTCCCGCAGCCCTGGGGAGGCAAGTGGTGACTCAGCTCCGTCAGAGCACCCACCAGGGAGCAACAAAGCTCAGTGAACCAAATCATGAAGGAACTCATATCCAGATGCCAAGTATGTGCACAGACAAACCCCAAAGAGAACAAGAATCCCCTGGAGGGAGTTCGGGCCCATGGAAGTACTCCAGGAGAACATTGGGAATTGAACTTTGCTGAAATCAGACCGACAATCCTAGGCTATAAGTATCTGCTAGTATTTGTAGACACATTCTCTGGTTGGGTAGAAGCATTCCCTACCCGGACTGAGACTGCTTTAATAGTGGCTAAGAAGCTGATGCAGGAGTTTGGTCCCCAGGTTTGGATTACCCCTAACCTTGGGGTCCGACAATGGCCCAACATTTACTGCCAAAATCTCCCAAAATTTGGCAAAGGTTTTAAATGTCAATTGGAAGTTACATTGTGCATACAGACCTCAGAGTTCAGAGCAAGTAGACAGGATGAATAGGACACTAAAGGAGACTCTGACCAAATTAGTTTCTGAGACGGGCTAAAGTTGGGCCAGTCTCCTCCCCTTTGCCTTATGAAGGGCATGATGTACTACATACCAAGAAGGTTTTACACCATATGAGATCATGTTTGGAAAGCCACCTCCAATACTCCCAAAACTGAGGAGTCTGCAGGAGGTAGAAATAACTAACCATTCCCTTCTCAAGTTATTACAGGCACTCCAGAAGACCCAGAGGGAAATCCACCAAGCTGACAGTGACTCAGCCCCCCTAGCTGTCGGGGAACCAGCTCACCTGTTCCAACCTGATGATCTAGTATGGATGAAGAGGATACCCACTCGGACGCTGGAGCTGACATGGAAAGGCCCCTACTCCATGGTCCTCACTACTCCGACTGCTGTGAAAGTCACTGGGATTCCTTTCTGGATTCATCACTCTCAACTAAAGAAGGCTCCCGAGAATGAGGACAGATGGACAATCACTTAGACCACCAACCCATTAAAGATAAGATTCAAACGGGTTACATAGTAAAAAGCTTGTTATGCTTGGTGTTATGTGTGGTAGATACTACCTACGGAATTAAAATACCTCAGGAATGGATATAGGAAATTAGAAAAATGGGGGATGGCAAAACAATTCAACAAGTAATCACAAGTGACCAGCCCATATTTAAAATAGATCTCTGTTCCCTTATGGACCTGGGTGTCTGGAGAAAGGAGGGTGTCTGGATGGGGTATAGGAAAAGGAGATGTGGAAATCTGCGTTTTGAAAAGGACATCCAAGGTGATCAATTTTATGCTTGCCCTGCAAACGGTAGGCCTACTTATCAAGGGGAAGGCCGCTATCACTGCAAAGAGTGGGGCTGTGAAAACTGAACCTCATGGAAATATGAGGACCCCCACAGTCAGGTATACCGCCAAAACCCCCCTTCGGGCTGCGCTATAGCAGGAAAATGTAACCCCTTAGAAATCCAGATACTCACTGGGAATGAATATAGAAGCCATCACCAGCTCGCAGGCAGAACTTGGGGAATTCGCCTGTATGTAAATGGAAAGGACCCAGGGGATAAATTCACTATCCAAAAGAGACTCCCTAGGCAGGAGCAAAGACCAATTGGGCTGAACAGCAATTTCAGCTTACCCTTCCCAAAAGGCAGAGCCACCACTCCACATGTTACTGAGCTCACCCCCCACGCCTGGTCTACAACTGAGGAAGTGTCAATCAGTCCTAGACCTCAAACTGAGTCCGCTCTAATCCTCACTTTAGAGAAAGTACATAGGCTCCTCAACCATTCTGATCCAGATTTAGGACAAGATTGTTGGCTCTATTTAAATCCCAAACCACCAATGGAGGGGAAGAGGGCCAGAGTCACTTTGGAATAGACGCAGAACTCAGGGTTCCACGAGCAGCCCCCATGTTAGTTCCCCTTTTGGTAGGGGCTGGGATAGCTGGTTCAGCAGCTACAGGCACCTCAGCCTTAATCAAAGGAGACAAGGACTTTAAGGAACTGAGTGCCCAAGTAGACGCTGATTTGGGACACTTAGAAAACTCAATTACCCGCCTAGAAAAGCAGGTTGATTCACTAGCAGAAGTAGTTTTGCAAAATAGAAGAGGATTAGATCTATTATTTCTGAAACAAGGCGGATTATGTATGGCCTTGGGAGAAGCATGTTGTTTTTACGCCAATAAATCAGGTATTATCAGAGAAAGTTTAGCCTTAGTCCGAAATAACCTTAAAGAGAGAGAGAGATGCCGCCAAGAATCCGATAACTGGTATCAATCACTCACTGTTCTCCTGGTCCCCATGGTTAACTACTTTAATCACTGCTTTAACAGACTTGCTTATTCTTCTGCTTATAGCTTTAGCTGTAAGGACCTTGTTTAATAAATTGCCTTGCTAGATATGTACATCAAAGGACTAACTCTGTCAAGTTACTAGTGCTCACGGAACAATATAATCCTCTTCCCCAAAATGAGCCTACGATTTGACTCATATTGCTAAAACCAGTGGTGAATGCGATAGTGTGCCTGGACCTTAGCATTAGTTACTCCACATTGCTACCCTGAGCACTCCAAGGCCATAAGTTCCACTAAGAAAAACAGGAACTAGGATGTTTGGGTTTAAGAAAAGGTCGCCGTGAACTTTGCTGACACTGCATAATGCTTAACCTTGGCTTCTGTATTCCTACTTTGCTTAAGCAGATGCATAAAATTCAAGCTATATTAAATGTAAAATAAACATATATTGTTTGGTCTCAAATGGTATGTTTTCCATCATTCTAAAATTATGTGAACTTGAACTTCTGACTTTAAGAAATTGTGGAGCCGGGCGTGGTGGCGCACGCTTGTAATCCCAGTACTTGGGAGGCTTGAGACCGGAGGATCTGGGTTCGCGGCCGGCCTCAGCTACTTAGTGAGGCCCTCTGCAACTTCGTGAAACCCGGTTTCAAAATAAAGTA
>PVJS01046534.1:0-15786 GCA_004027185.1 Glis glis
TAAATAAATAAATAAATAAATAAATAAATAAATAAAAAATAAAAAGGGTAACAAATCAAAATCATTTGAGGAGGTTTTTAAAAATCATATCCTTGGGCCCTACCCTTAAAGAATTTAGCAGTCCACCGGGCATGGTGGCGCACACATGTAATCCCAGTACTTGGGAGGCTGAGACAGGAGGATTACAGGTTCATGGCCAGCCTCAGCTACTTAGTGAGATCCTCTGCAACTTAGTGAGGCCCTGTTTCAAAATAAATAATTAATAATAGTGCTGGAGGAATAGGTTGGAGGTAGAATGCCCCTGGGTTCAATCCTCAGTACTGAAAAAAAAATTAGCAGTCCACAATCCTCCACTCTATAAGCTTTTTTTGGTGTGTGTGTGAGGTACCGGGGATTGAACTACTTAGGGGCATTCTACCTCTGAGCTTCACCCCAGCCCTATTTTATTATTTTTTTTTTATTTTGAAACAGGGTCTCATTAAGTTGCTGAAGGCCTTACTAAGTTGCTGAGGCTGGCTTCAAACCTATGATCCTCCTGTTTCAGCCTCCCAAGTACTGTACTCTATAACTTTTCAAGTACAATTTTTCCTAGATATATTTTGTTCTGAAATTTATATTTTTGATAGAATTAAGAATCAAGAATTTAACATTTATTACTACTAACATATTAAATGGCTTTACGTTGTTACCTTTTTCTCCAGTAAACATAATTTATAAGTGTTTTTAAGAAGAATCAATTAAGTTCAAACATTTAGAAATAATCAGCAAAATATAGACTTGAGACATAAAATGTTCACATTTTTAGGTGTGACAAAGTGATATAGGATCACCAGTGTGATATGTAATAAATTAGAATATATTTTCAAAGTTAAGTTTAATGTAAGTATAGCAAAGTGCATTAACAAGCTAAAGAGATGTTCTCAAGAACAGAACTACCAATAAAGTCTTCCCACCTGCTCTTTTCCATAAAAGAAGGCTGAGTCAATGCTATCTCCATTGTGTTTTCCAGTTATCAAAAGAACACCAACAAGGAGAGCAGGAATTCTATAATAACAAGGGTTATTGAGAGAGAATGAGAGAGAATGAATAGTAACTGTATATATGGAAACATGTAAGCAAATAGAAAACTACCAACTTACCCCCAGCCACATATTATGATGATTCCTACAGGAATTTGTATACTTTCTCGCTTTTTCAAAAGAAACAAAGAAACTGCTAGAAGGCCTAAGAACAAAAAATAAAGATCAAAAGAGAAATAATTACGCTTGATGTTTTCTTAATTCAAAATCATTTGTGTTTTCTCTTCTATAGATTGTTTCTTTATTCAAATTTTGTTTTATCCAAGAGATTTTTTTTCAAAAGCCCTGATCATCTTATTCTTTTGACTTATGTGACTGGTTCTAAGTATAGTTGGAAAAAAAATTTAGGTATATACAAAACAATGCTAAAAAAGCTCCTCTGTTGGTGCTAAGAAGTATAAGCAATTCTTATATAAGTTATGCTTTTAGAAAATGCCTCAAGTGTGCTTATGGCGCTTAATACAAACATGGTATGAACTTAATACAAACATAAAATGTTTTTAAGTTCTTGAATGTTCCTTATATCTTATATCCAATAACTTATACAAGTGACATCTTATTTAATAAATTCTACACAGCTATAGAATCTTAGAACTTTAGGGTTGGAAGGGACCTCTGTTTCAAATTAACACCTTCATTTTATAGACATGGAAGCAAGGGTTTGCCCAAGTCATACAGCCAGCAGATGGCAAAACCAGTCTAGAAACCTTGCCTTTTGACATAAGCTAAGACCTTCAGCTCTCTGTATTTCTCAAACCCAGATCTGTGTACACCTGGGGTTGCTAAGACATATTCTTTAGGATCTGGAAATAAATAGATCTGTAAGAAATCTATAAGAAAATTTAAGTCCTTTTGGTTTATTTTCAAGGATAATCATCTGCATGCTCATCTTATAACCAAATACAGTCTCATGATCTCAGAGCTTACATTTGGTGTTATATTATTTCTACCAAATAACCAAATGATATCAAAACACCCAGTCCAAATGAAGATTCTGTGGTAGTTTAAAGAAAGAATAGTGAGATAATCAGGTCATAACCTTATACATAGAAGTAAAAGCAAGCCAAACTAAAAAACCAGGGAAGTGAGTTTTCTTTTTTTTTTTTTTACATTTTAAACTGTGATTTACATTAGCAACACAAGATCCTTTGTTTAATACATGTTGTTAATTTGAATTACTGGGCTTGTGGTTTTGTTTGACTCTAATCTGGAATATTTATTTTATTTTTATTTTTATTTTTTGGTACTGGGGATTGAACCCACAGGTGGTCTACCTAGGCTCTACACCCCCAGCCCTTTTTATTTTTTACTTTGAAACAGGATCTCACTAAATTGCTGAGGGTCTAAGTTTCTGAGGCTGGCCTCAAAATCTGTGATCTTCCTGTCTCAGCCTCCCAAGTACTGTGATTACAAGTGTGTGCCACTACACCTGGCTCTAATTTTGGAATTTACTATGCTTTAATATTTGTAGGTAAAGAATTCATTCCTAGATTTGAGAGTGTGCAGATTAAATAACACTAGAATTAACATTTATCAATGCTAAGGTCCTTGAGAATTGTTTTTCTTTATCACTGTTACTCCCTCAATGTATTTGTACACTCTCTAATTTCAGGTTTTCAAAGTACCTGGGAAACAAGTAACCCATCACAAAAGTGTTCCAACTGTGCTACAGTAGCAAGGGCACTCTAAATTCTGTTTATCATTCATGCTTCTCAAAGGAACCATATACTATCAGGCAGAATCTAGCCCTGCATCTCTCACTAAGGAAGCTGTGAAACCTCCTGCCTGAAATCAGTTTAACTCTTTGGGCCTGTTTTTCTGAAAAATGAAGGATTTAAATTAAACCAGTACAAAAGTGAAAATTTTTTGGTTAATAATGCATTTAATGTGGATTTGAAAAATTTTTAATTAGCACATGAAACCTGGGATTTCAAGGCTCAATAGAGTGAATTAAAAAAAAAGTGAGTTGATTATAAGGGAGGAAAAAAAAAGTGAGCTGGGCTTGGTGGCACATGCCTGTAATTCCAGTACTTGGGAGGTTAAAACAGGAGGATCACAGATTCAAGGCCAGCCTCAGCAATTTAGAGAGACCCTCAGCAACTTAGCAAGATTCTGTTTCAAAATAAAAAAATAAGGGGTATAGCTCGGAGGTAGAATACCCCTGGGTTTAATCCCAGTGCCATCCCCTCCAAAAAAGGGAAAAAAGTGGTATACAGACAAAGCAAATATTGTGAGGATGGTATGCAAATGAGTAAAATTGAAAATGACTGAATAGGAAGTTTAAAAATATACTTTTGGGTCTAAAATCCTGTTCTATCATAATAATCTGAAGGTTAATGGGTACCTTCACTGGGGTTAGGGAATTCAGAATAACTTCTTGGGATAGATTTTGGTGTGTATGCTTGTAGGTTTTGGAGAGGGTTGGGGCTTTCTGACATATCAATCTATTTGTTGTTCTTTTATTCTCATTATAAATTTCACCTGAATAAGCCTACGTATTAGAGATCAGATTGGTCTCTCTATATTTGGAAATATAATCTCTAGGCTCTTTTAACTTGACATCCCCTGAAAACTCATGTTATACAAGGTCTACTTGCCTTTAAGAAGTACAAACCATCCTCTGTTTGTACTGAATTTTTCATTTTGTAATTCCTCACCACCTTGTTGCTTCACTTCAAAAGGCTGTTGACTTAGATAGGACTTGCTTTTGATCCTGAAGGCATGAAATCAGAGGTCTGTCCTTCGAAGCCACTTCCTGAAACTTGCCTCTTAACCATTCTACAGTTTCCTTTTATGTACCAGTTTATAGGTTCAAATTTGTGGTATGAATACAAAATAGCCAGACAGGATTTTTCACAAATACACCAAAATGTCTGCATCCAAATAAATGTGATACTTCAAAATAGCAATGTGCTTATTTTTTTTTTTTTTTGCAGTACTGGGGATTGAACCCAGGGGCATTCTACCTCTGAGCTACACCCCCAGCCCTATTTTTTATTCTTTATTTTGAAACAGGGTCTCGCTAAGTTGCGGAGGGCCTCACTAAGTAGCTGAGGCTGGCCACAAACCCAGATCCTCCGGTCTAGCCTCCCAAGTACTGGGATTACAAGCGTGCGCCACCACGCCTGGCTGTGCTTAAACATTTTGAATACCCCTTTTGGACCCAGATGAAATGAGAACCATTCTTTCTCATTGGGTCCTCTTCTATTTCCACACCCTTTTATTTCCCTGCTTTTCTTGTTCTTGTATTATCTCTTTTCTTCCTCCTCCTCCTCCTCCTCCTTCTTTCTTTCTTTCTTTCTTTCTTTCTTTCTTTCTTTCTTTCTTCCTTCCTTCCTTCCTTCCTTCCTTCCTTCTTTCTTTCTTTCTTCTTTTTTTTTTTGCAGTACTGGGGATTGAACCCAGGGGCATTGTACCTCTAAGCTACAACCCCAGTCCTATTTGTGTTTTTTATTTTGAAACAGAGTCTCACTAAGTTGCAGAGGGCCTCACTAAGTATCTGAGGCTGGCTGCGAACCTTTGATCCTCCTGTCTCAGCCTCCCAAGTACTGGGATTACAAGCATGTACCACCAAGCCTGGCTTCCTTCTGTTTAATAACTAATATTGTTCCATTTGTTGAGTGACTACCATGTAGCAGACATAAATACCCATACTTCATTTCATCCTCAGGAGAACTCTGAAAGGTGCTATAATCCAGCTTTACAGCTGAGGAGACTGAGGCTCTAAAAGGTAATTAATTTGTATAAGGCAGAGTCACAATTTTGCAGTTCTGTAGGACTCTAGTAGTGACCTCTGCGACATACCTCACACATCTCTGCCCATTTTCTCCTTTCTCTACCTGCCTCGTTCCAAAGGGCAGCTGAGCTGACAGCGACCTGGGTTAAAGACCCTGAGGAAAAGGACAATGACTGGAGAGGGCTCTGAGCCCAGACAGAAGCAGGGTACATCAGCAAACAGAAGTCAGCTTTGCAGACTGCCTGTGTCAGGGCTGTAACCGCCTGAGTGAACACCTTGATCCTGTGCTGCTAGACTTCAAATATATCACTAGAAGCTGAGGCCTTCTAGACATGGGGGAGAGGGGAACAGACCTCAATGTCCATTCATGAGCCAACTCACCTGTCCATAGGTAGGTGCTATACAAGGAGCTGTACAATAGAACAAACACCAAAATTTGTCCAACAAAATTTTTTTCTTTAACAAAATTCCATATCATCATTCCAGCACAGACAATAGACTAAAGAAAAAATATTAAAAGACTTTGTAAGTAGCTAAGAAAACCATGATTTAATATTAAAATAAGGATAACTATTAAGCCAGTCATACATAATTTTTATTCACAGTAAAATTATTTATTTTAAATTATTGCTGAGTAATTATCAACTTTTGCATACTAGTTATACTAAAACTTCGTTTTATAATAAAAACCTTTTTACACAGAGCCTTTAACAATGAATATATTCAATTGAAACAGATAATGACCACATTCTAAGTACCAGCCTTATATTTAGTAATCGTTTATATAGAAAATGCTAAGTTTCTTTCCATTATGATTTGAGACATGCAAAGATTTAACTACAAAAATAAGATTGTGAGAGCTCAATTTTTAATGATTCAGTTAATTCTATTAAGAATGCAAAGTTATCATCAAATGCCATGATTAGCTTCTAGTTAAAGTTTAATATATTGGGCATAAACTAACTGTAATCAAATTATATTGTATTTGATAATACTCTGACTTTAAAACTGGAAAACCCTAGCAAAGTAATTTTATCCTTTACAGTAAAGTAAGTCCTGAGAAAAGCATAGTTCTAAATATTGATAGGTATACTAACCTGAGCAATGAGTAAATTGATTGTAAGCATATGAGGAAGTTGTTTATATTTCTTACTCAAGAGAAGAATAGCCAGAGACCAGATCTTGAAGATGAAAGGTTCAAAAGTTATTCATGTTTCTAAATCTTTATAATTACTTATTAAATAACACATTAATCAGCTTTTGTGTATGTGTGATGCTGGGGATTGAACCCAGGGCCTCATGCATGTTACACAAGTGCTCTACCACTGAGCTACACCACCAGCCCTATAATCATTATCTTTTTTTTTGGTATTTGGGGTTGAACCCAGAGGCATTCTACCTCCAAGCTACACCCCCAGCCCAATTTTATTCTTAATTGGAAACAGAGTCTCGCTAAGTTGCCGAGGCTGGCTTTGAACCTGTGATCCTCCTGTCTCTGCCTCCCAAGTACTGGGATTACAGTTGTGCGCCACCACGCCTGGCTCTAATTAATATCTTTTTAAAAATCCTTTTTATTGATGATGCACACCCATAATCCCAGTACTTGGGAGGCTGAGATAGGAGGAACACAAGTTTGAGGCCAGCCTTGGCAACTTAGCAAGACCCTGTTTCAAAATAAGTAAATAATAATAATAATTAAAAGGGTTGGGGATATAGCTCAGTGGTAAAGCACCCCTGAGTCTGGGTTCAATCCCTAGTACCACAAAAACACTCAAAAAATCGTCTTTATTGTGGTTCAGAGAGAAATTCCAATATTTTATTTAATCTATTAGTTCCAAAAAGGGTATTAAGGTAAATTACTATAGCCAAAGTAAAATAAAAAGCATGGAGAGATCTCATAATAATTGACTGTCCAAAAACTACAGGGTATTTAAGAATTAATGCCTTGGCTAGGGCTGTGTTTTAACTATGCCTACCCTCAGTGGCTAAAGTGGGACACAGGTCACAGCCAGTTATTCAGTAGAGTAGTTTTAGTGGGAGATGCAGTAATGATACACTATTCTAAATTTCCTCTTTTTGATTTTTACCATACGTGAGGTTTCTAAATTCTAAGATGTCTTACTTCAAACATTCTACCTACTCTTCATATAATCTTGTATTCTTCATATTTAAAATGATTGAATTTCTTTTTTTTTATTCCCCCCTTTCTCTTTCCCTCCCTCTCTCTCTCTCTCTCTCTCTCTCTCTCTCTTTTTTTTTGTGGTGCTGGGGGTTGAACCCAGTGCCCTGTACAGGCTAAACACAGGCTGTACCACTGAGCTCCATGTCCAGCCCCAGGTCAGGGTTTCTATTCGACCTACATAGTGGTCAGGTAAGTATGCTCGTCAATTTTCTTCTTTCTCCCCTCACTGCCAATAGAAGTATATATCATCTCTCTCCCAAACTGCTCTCTTATCAATGGGCATAGATTTTAAGAATATGTGATAAATGTGGGGATTTCTTAAAAATTACATTAATCATGCATTTATTTCTTGCCAACATACATATTCATCCCCACCCCATTTCCTTTAACAGTAAATAGTCTTTTTCTTAAATCCAGGACATTGCTTGAATTTGTTAGTTTTTTTTCTTTTTTTTTGTTTTTCATTGCTTGAATGTAATAGGCAACTTGATCTTGATCCCCAACCCTTTTTAGATATTTTAGTTCTAAAATGCTTATTTAATTTGAACTAGATATATCCAATCTGTGCAGTAACCCACAGTGTCAGTAACATTAAATGGGTGGTTGAACATGATCCCAAAGATCTCTTCTGGCACCAGTATTCTACAACAGTTAGTATTTCTATGGTGAGTCATCATTCACAGAATGTTTATCACATTTATCATCTCATTTAACCCTTAAAAACAGGAAATATGCAAATAGGCAAAATATGGAAATAGGCAAAATTATTATCTTTATTATCTATCTATCTATCTATCTATCTATACAGCTGAGAAAACTGAAGTTTAGAGAGACTAAGGTAACTCCACTGAAATACACAGCTAATTTGTGAGTCAAATCCAGGCCTGACTAAATCTCATGGCTTGTCCACTATACAACTCTAACTTCCAACTGAAAACACAAAACTTAGCTAATCAGAAGGTTGATATTAACCATTTATGGACAAGCTTTAACTTTCTGTTTCATAACAAAGAAACTTTATTTATTTATGTATTTATTTATTTTGCGGTACTGGGGATTGAACCCAGGGGCATTCCACCTCTGAGCTACACCCCCAGCCCTATTTTTTATTCTTTATTTTGAAGCAGGGTTTCACTAAGTTGCGGAGGGCCTCACTAAGTAGCTGAGGCTGGCCGTGAACCTGCAATCCTCCCGTCTCAGCCTCCCAAGTACTGGGATTACAAACGTGTACCACCACGCCCAGCAGAAACTAGATTTTTAAATCCTTTTCTGTTACCAAGTATTCTCAAACTCATCCTGTGGTTTTCATTCAACTATACACGGAACCATACTTACCAAGGAGACCAGGCTGATAATACTTATATCGAAACTAACATTCTGGATGGCATATGCCAATGGTTTAGGGTCCATAGTCGGAAAGGTCAGTAACCAGGCAGAAACGTACATGATTGGAGCAGACACAAATGTGCTTATTACCATCCCTGAGGTTATCTGCAAAAATGAGATCAAATCGAGGAGTCAGAAACTCAAATGATTACCTTAAGTTTTAAATACCCACAACACACTAAAGCATTCTAAATCAAAAGTAGAATGAGTAATGCGGGCTTGGTGGCGCATTCTTGTAATCCCAGTACTTGGGAGGCAGAGACCTGAGGATCTGGGTTTGCAGCCAGCCTCAGCTACTTAGTGAGGCCCTCCGCAACTTCGTGAGACCCAGTTTCAAAATAAAGGATAAAAAAATAGGGCCGGGGGTGTAGCTCAGAGGTAGAATGCCCCTGGTTCAATCCCCAGTACCGCAAAAAAAAAAAAAAGAAAGAAATAGAATGAGTAACGGACATTGCTGAATACAGCATATTGTCTAATACCATATTTCCCCTTTCTGAGAATCCTTAAGCCACAGGTAAGTTCCCTTGGTCCCTTTTCCAATATATGGACAACTAATACAGATAATAAGCCCCAGAAATTTCACTGTTAATAATTACCTTCTAGGTTCTAAGAAGTACACCCTTTCAATGATGTAATTAAACCTATGAATAATTTCCTTCCATACTATTGCATAAAATATAGGGCAACAAAAGCAATTTACCATGAGGAAAATTACCATACATTTTATAGATTCAATAATGGAACTGACCTTCATTAAACAACTTAGTTCCTTCATATTATATTTCAAAATCTTTTCATGCTATAAATAGTATGTACAATACACTAATAATAACAATAATAATAATAATAATAGACACTGACAATAATTTGGTGTTAATTGATTTTAGGTATTTGTTGTGTTAGTGATGTTGCATCTGGCGATTATTAAATTATCGACGAATAAAATAGACTTTTTCCCTCAAAATTTCCAAAGTTTCCCTTTGGTAAATAACATTTAGCCTTATGTATAAATACAGAAACAAAATATGTAAAACTAAAGAAGACTAATAAAAAAGCATGGATGACTAAAGACCACAGATTAAATAACTCTTGTGTCATAATGTTACACTATGCCTCCTATCTACAATGAGGTAGCTTAGAGATATCAGATTCTCACAAAAAGAATGTTGCTTTCTGGGTTTTAAAACTTCAATTTTCTATTAACCATAGAAACAAACATAGAAAGCAGTATATACATACAATCTCTACTTCCATGTTGAACTGTGTTGCAAAGATAGCCACTCCTGGTGCCACAGGAAAGACACCATATAAAAATGCATAATTCGATAAACTTGTATGGTTCACTACACTGTCACCCTTGTCTAGGAGTTCCACCATTTCTCTGCACAGAAGTGGCAGCACCAAGCTGAAGAAAGAAGAAATATATAATTTACTTGATATCAAAGCATGCTTGTCCCTAAACAGGAGATTAAACTAGTGAACTTGGCATTAGATTATTTTTCTGTTCTTGCCCAGAGGTATATCTATTTGCAGGTATATATTCTATGTATGCATACTTGCCGATACTTTGTTGAAAGAATCAAGAATTCAACTTGGAGCCATTTCAAGTGCAACAATACTGTGAAAATACTTCAAACATCAAGGGGGGGGATTTTTTTTGGTTGTTTCACAAATTTTTTTAACAAAAAAATGATAAAAGCTGCAATTATACCTGCTTTCTTATTTCCTCTATTGGTTCATGGAACATTAAAAGAAAAAAAGGTTGACAATTTGAGTAAGAACTTCTTTTTTTGTGTGTGTGGTACCAGGGATTGAACCCAGGGGCATTCTACCTCCGAGCTACACCCCCGGCCCTATTTTTTATCCTTTATTTTGAAACCGGGTCTCACGAAGTTGCAGAGGGCCTCACTAAGTAGCTGAGGCTGGTCGCGAACCTGGATCCTCCGGTCTCCGCCTCCCAAGTACTGGGATTACAAGTGTGCGCCACCACACCTGGCCTGAGTAAGAACTTCTTTTAAGAAAACTACTAAACACCTTTTTGGAAAAAAAGAAAGCTGAATATTATTATGATTAGGAGTTTAAATGGTTCAATTAATGATAACAATGCTGCTTAAAATTCTAAAAATCAGTAGAAAAATAGGTATCTCACAACTAGTTCTTCATCTTTGTAAATAAAAAAAGGTTTAGCAGGTTAGGCCCAGTGGTACCCACATGTAATACCAGGCAGGAGGATTCCAAATTCAAGGCTAGCCTCTGTAATTTAGCAATTTAGACAGACACTGTCTCAAAATTAAAAATAAGCCGGGCACGGTGGTGCACATCTGTAATCCCAGTAGTTGGGAGATTGAGACAGGAGGACCTCAGGTTTGAGGACAGCCTCAGCAAATAGACTCTCATCAACCTAGCAAGACCCTGTTTCAAATAAAAAAATAGGACTGGGGTTGTAGCTCTGAGGTAGAATGCCCCTAGGTTCAATCACCAGTGCCACAAAAACAAAACAAAACAAAACAAAAATAAAAAGGGCTGGGGATGTAGCTCAGTGGTAGATCATCCTTGGGTTCGATTTCTAGTACCAAAAAAAAAATTATTTCATTTTATTTTACTTTTAGTTTTTTAGGAGAGGGAACTGACATAAATGAGGTAGAGCAGAAAATTAGTGAAACCCAAATCTGATGAAAAGAAAATTACTAAACAAATTCTTCAGGTTTCCATAGAAAGAGTATCACCTTTAAAAATTAGCAAGACCAAAGTTGATAATGTTGTCACAGCAGCACCTAGAGAGATGCTCTAAAGAACTACCCTTATGAATTTTTTTAATTAAAAAATATATATATATATCTAATAAGAATCAAAGACTCAGAAAAATTTTTTTTTTTTTTTTGCGGTACCGGGGATTGAACCCAAGGGCGTTCTACCTCCGCGCTACACCCCCGGCCCTGTTTTTTATCCTTTACTGAAACCGGGTCTCACGAAGTTGCAGGAAGGCCTCACTAAGTAGCTGGGGTTGGCCGCGAACCCGGATCCTCCGGTCTCCACCTCCCAAGTACTGGGATTACAAGCGTGCGCCACCACGCCCGGCAGAAAATTTTTAATTAGAATAGTTAAATTCAACATAAAAAGTTAAAGTCAATAATACTATTATTGTTAGAACTATATCTATTCATATGACAATACTAATTAATACTTTGTTTCTGAGGAACATAACAGCACCATAAATGAGTTTTAGAACTTCTGTTTATTTTTACTTATTTTGCAAATATAAATACATATTATATCACACTAGTCCCACAAATTTAACTGCCTATACAAGAGCTGAATCTCATAGTGTATAATGTCTCAAGTACTTTGAGTTAACAGTGTGGTAAAATTATGTCACCTGTACCATGAAGTATAACTCCTTGGCTAATGGCTAAAAAGAACTTTTTATTTGACAGGCTGGGATCAGATGTCTAATAATATTCATATCAACTTGACTATATTTAGAAAGTTCAACCAAACTCAGAATTACAGAATATTTCCCCAAATTCATGAAAAATGTTTATATAAAAAAAGTATTGTTGTATAACTAAGATGCTTTTGGCTTAGGATTTTAATGGATTTAGAAATCACGCAAAATTCCTTTAAATATATGACCTAACCGGGACATTAGCAGATATTAAATAAACTATATAAAAGCAAAATTTTAAAAAAGCTGAAGGGAAATCAATGGTCATTATCCTCTTATAGTAAAATGGAAATAATAACCTACATGGAATAAGGAAGTGACTTTTCACAATCCACCAATGTCCCATTTTCCTTTAAATTACAACTATTCTACAAAGAAGGATTAATAGTCAAAGGAAAAAGATAGTTGCAGACAATGAAGTGGTTAAACAAGCCTTTCAGAAAGTACATTTCCCAAGTTAAGTAAATGAAACTTACAGTTTAGCTGTGATGAGAAGAATTAGTACAACAAACGCGGACTTCTTCAATCTCTTTATTTTTCCTACCATCGTAAGACCAAGATAAAATAGGGCTGCTCCAGAAAAAGAATTTGCAAGTCCATCAAGAAAATTTTCCATATATACAGGCACCTTTCTATCAAGAATAAAATTGAAGGCAATGCCAACAAACACCATAAATACTATTGGGTTCTGTAATACACGCAGAAATCCAAGTCCCACGATTTTTACTTTGTTTTGAGAAGCATTTTGAGTGTCTTTCCACTTCTGGATTTCACAGAAGATAAACCCGATGGGGTTTAACATCATAAGAGATATTGGTGCCACCAGGTAAATGTACTGGAGATATTCTGGATTTGTAGTCTGATATAAAGCTTCAACTGCAAAAAAAGAGTTAATATTGATTTAAAAATGATTACCACAGAAAAATATAAGTATGCATATAACATTTTCTGTGCTTAATTATAGCACATTGCAAATTAATATAAATAGTGGTGAGTCACCTTTTTAACCTATTTTTAGAAAATTTTAGTAATAAAGCTGAAAAAGAAAACCCACTATATTAAATATCTAGTTTATAAAATGATAATCAAGTTAAAATTATTTTAATAAAGCATAATTAATTTTTACTATTTAGGAGCTAAGATTCGTTTTCAAAAAAGGGTGGAGTTATAAAAGTTTTAAAAGGAACAATTCAGAGCTGAGTGTGGTGATGCACGCTGATAATCCTAGTACTTGGGAGGTTGAGACAGGAGGACCGCAGGTTCACAGCCAGCCTCATCAATTCAGTGAGGCCCTCAGCAACTTAGTGAGACCCTGTTTCAAAATAAAAAATAAAATAGAGCTGGGGGTGTAGCTCAGTAGAATGCCCCCCAGGGTTCAATCCCCAGTGCTACAAAAAAAATTCAGAGTAAAAACCTAGTAAAAAACTAAATGTTTAAGTAATAGTAGCAACAAAGTGGTTGATTGCCCCCATGGAGAGAGCAGTTTCATTGGAGTGATGAGGCAGAAGTCAGATTACAGAGAATTGAGGAGAGAGTAGAGACAAGAAACTAAAAATGAGCACTGAAGTGAGAGTCCACAGTGTATGGGAAAAGAAGTGAAGGTCAGAGATGACTGACAGAAAGTAGAGAGGTCAGAGACTGGAGGCCCCTATGAAGTCCAAGAAATAAGTGTAGTTGAAAATTTAGGATTTGGAATCAGTCAGATAGTGAGCTAATGAATTTAATATTTTCCAGATGACGAGGTCCAGGATGTGGCCTGGGAATTGGTGGCTGACAGGGAGTAAAGATATTGTTGAAGATGTATATTAATTAAATGTATATTTAGTTAATGCAAAGGATCTGGTGGGTAGTTCACAGGATGCTAAAGTCGAACGAGAGAATGGCAAAACTTGAGATAAAGAAGATGACAGGGAGCCAGGCACTAACGTCTTCAGTGAATAAGGGGGAATGGCTAGATTGAGGTCAGAAGATGACAGGAATGAGGAAGAGCAGACTAGCCAGACAGATGAACTTCAAAATGGTTGTTAACACAGAGCAGAGAGCAGTGGTCTAGCAGTGCACAGGGTCCTGGGAGGATGAGGATGCTGGTCTTACCTACCTTGGCCCAAGTGGAATGTAGACTGTGGGAAAATGAACAGCCTCCACTTGGAGGGACGAAAGGCAATGGATGATTTCAGGGAAGAATAGGGAAGATGCTGAAGAAGCAGGGATAGAAAGTTGGCTCAAAGAAGTGTTTGGGAGGGAAATAGAGTGGAGTCACATAAATGTATATTTAATTAATGCAAATCCAGCTATACCTTGAGAAAACAAAAGCTTCATTCTTTCCCCTCATATAACATGCTCCCAAGTGCAAACTAATTACTTCACCTGTTGTTCATTGAACAGTGCTCCAGAAAAAAAAAATCTGGCTGTATTAGATTTATGGGAAATGGTACAATACAAAGATGTGTGCTGTGTATCCTGAGTGATTTAAGAGATTTTTCAAGGATTTGCGTATACATGATGACTTTAGAACCTAACCACTGCCTAAGATGTATTTCCTTGGAGGGAGCTAAGTGAGTTGGATCAGACTTTGAGCAGTTTCCTGGAGGAGGTGGGGGTTGGTGGCCTGGTCAGGGGTTGAACAGGACAACTTAGAGGCATGGAACAAATAACATCGTCTCTAGACACATTTTTGGCAATGAGTCTTGAGTATAAAAACCGATTCATAATTGATTTCAAGTTAAGAAAGAGAGATGAAAAGCAAACAGCCACAATTACAAGGAGAGACGCAATCGTGAAAAAATGTAAAGATTAGGTTTCTCAATTTACATTATAAAGTAACACAGGTAGGAAAACATATTTGTTTACTTACTCAGGATACATAAGTTCAGTTAATGTCATGCACATGATCCGTTAAAGTTATGTAACTAGATTATATAACCATTCGCCATTCACCTTGATCTCATTAGCTAAAACCTACTTTTTATAAGGTACAATACCACTTTTTTTTAAAAAGCTGATCACATACAAAGGTCTATAATATCTCCAAAATGAAGTAGAGATTAAAATGTATTTGATTACATGAAATTTCATAAATCATTTTCACTGGTTTTTAAATTAGACATGCTAGCTTTATAACACTTAGTGGTTTTCTTTCATGTTTCATAAGGTTTTTTAAAAAATAAAGCAGCACTTTTGATAACTATTCCTAGATAGCTACATTTTTTACTAGATATTCCACCTCTAAGCGAAAGGTGACCACACCCGCCCACCACTCAATTTTTAAGTAGAGTGTGTATTTTGGAAATGTCTTGTGCTTTCAATATGAGTCCAAGAATTTTTCATAAGCCGGCACGGTACACTGCAAAAGTGATTCCTTTGACAACTTACAGCGACAGTGCCATGATCTAAGTTCCTTGAAAGCATCATTTTATAACCCATAGTTCTCAGCAAATGCCATTTGCTGAATGGCATTACCTAACACATCAGTAAATGCCAATGGTTTCAGACGTAGTAGAAAGGAATTTTTTAACACATGGCAATTTATATCTAATTGTTATCAGTTAATCCATTTATTTCTAGACCCATTTTAACATAAAAATTAATCAATTTATGTTTTAATTGCCAAATATAAATTTTAAGTATTTATTTATTATTTATGGACACTTGACATTTAGCCCAGGGGTGCTCTACTCTGAGCTACATCCCCCGCCTTTTTAAAAAAATTTTTTGAGCCAGGTGTGGTGGCGCACACTTGTAATCCCAGTACTTAGGAGGCTGAGACAGGAGAATCGCAGGTTCGAGGACAGCCTCAGCAACTTAGTGAGACCCTGGTGGCGCATGCTTGTAATCCCAGTACTTTGGGAGGCGGAGACCGGAGGATCCGGGTTCGCAGCCAACCTCAACACTCTCTCTCTCTCTCTCTCTCTCTCTCTGTCTCTCTCTCTCTCTCTCTCTCTCTCTCTCTCTCTCTTTA
>PVJS01046535.1:0-15784 GCA_004027185.1 Glis glis
CCTCCGCGCTACACCCCCGGCCCTATTTTTTATACTTTATTTTGAAACCGGGTCTCACAAAGTTGCGGAGGGCCTCACTAGGTAGAGAGAGAGAGAGAGAGAGAGCCAGGGAGAGAGAGAGAGAGCTGAGGCTGGCCGCGAACCCAGATCCTCTGGTCTCCGCCTCTCAAAGTACTGGGATTACAAGCGTGCGCCACCACGCCCGGCCCAAAACCGTCCTCAATCTGGATTATCCTAAATGCTTTGAAATGAATTCACCCAATAACTGGTGTACCCCTCTCCCTGCCCTTTCTGTGATCCCCCCAGCAGGGTGGACAAGGTGTGCCCAGGGTCAGGGCCCTGCAGGACAACCCCAGGGGCTGCTCCCCCGCCACTCACCAGCCCTCATTGCACACACAGTGTCCGCACATGAAGTCTCCGTGGTAGTCGCAGAGAGCTGACCGCACCTCTTTTTGCTGGAACGAGACCACGGGGGAGTATGTGGAGGGTAGGGACCATTTTCTTGCAAATGACATAGTTTTGTTCTATATTGCTGAGTAGAATTTCACTGTGTGTATGTCCCATCATTTTGAAATCCATTCATCTGCTTATGGGCACCTAGGTTGGTTCCATAATTTGACTACTGTGGATTGAGCTGCTATAAACATGGATATGTATGCATTACTATAACATTCTGATTTCAGTCTCTTTGGAAAGATACCCACTGGGCACTTCTGCTGCCTTCTGTGCCTTGGGACAGCCCACGAGAGAGGTGTGGCCACAGGAGACTGCTTCAGTGCTCAGGGCCTGGTGCCCAGCTCAGCTCCTCCCTCCCGCCCAGCGGGGTTCATCGTACCAGCTCGCAGGCACACATGTCACAGATGATGCCCACATCCATCCAGAGGCCGTCAGAGAAAGAGGGCTTCAGGTGGATGTTGCCCTTCTGGTCCTCTTCCGCCAGCTGGCACACGTGTGTCCCATCCACGTCCTCTGCAGCTCGCAGCTGCACGTCGTATGTGCCCTGCAGGGATCCCTCTGTCACCCAAGGCAGGCCCTTCCCTGATGACCTGGGGGATATCTGTGTCTGAAGTCCCTTGCCCTCAGGATTCTGGGATGACATGGATTCCTGATCCTCAGATCCCTGTGTGCCTTCCTTAGGGCCGGGGACTCCTTCCTTCCAGTCACAGTCATAATAGCCATGGTAATTACAAGAGCCTTCTCGGGTTCTGTGACATTAGCCCATCTAATCATCTTAGCGACTCTAGAGGCCCGAAGCTCTTATTCATCCCCACTGTGTGGACAAGGGTATGGATGAGCCCAGGAACGTGCCGAACTCATCCAAGGTCCGACCCTGGGGGATTTGAACCCAGGCCCGCCCGACTCCAGGGGCCACACTCATGCCCACTGTTAGCGACTCCACCTCTCTCAGGGCACTATGTCCACCCCATCCCGCTGCCCCCACAGGAGCATACCACTTCCCCCCGCTTGATGTGAAAGGACCCGGTCTTTGTCTTTTGGAACATCTTGGAGGTGACCTCTGTACGCAGTCCTCGGGGGCTGTCAAGGGCCCGGATGTCCAGGTTGGAGCGAATGCGCTGAAGGAGGGCAGGCGATCAGTGGTCTGGGGAGAGCCTGGGCTTGCCCGCTCTGGCCTGGCCTGGCTTGGCTGTGCTCACCCCTACCCACATGGAGGGCATGTGTGGGTGTGATCACAATGGCTCCAGGAGCCTCCAGGTGTTGGGGCCAGGCCCAGGTGGGCCGCTCAGGGCCCCAGGGATGGCCAGAGATCCCTCCTTCTGTCCTATTCCAGACCCATTTCTCAACCATAACACAGATGCCCCTCGCCCACTCTGCCCTCTCTCCAGCCCTGCCGCAGAGGGGCTCAGACTCTGCAGCCTGGGCTGTGCCTCACATTGAAAGCTTCTTCTAGCAGATCCACGATGTTGGACGAGTCCTGCTGCAGCACCCCCAGCGAGGAGACCGGGAAATATGTATGCAGCTTCTGCAGGAGAGAACGCCAGGCCTCGGGCTAAGCACCTTGAATCTGGACAACAGCTCTGGGATTAGCCCCACTTTTCAGATGGAGAAACTGGGGCCTGGAACCTGCCAGCGCATCCCAGAGCCTCCCTCTAACCCCCACCTGTTTGAAGTTGAGGTGAAGGATGGGCACTTGACTTTCCCACCAGGGCCCACTCTCAGGGGCACAAAAGCTTTGATAAGGAAGGAAGTTTGGAAAGAGGAAGGGCAAGGCCGGACGTGGTGGTGCACGCTTGTAATCCCAGTACTTGAGAGGCTTGTAATCCCAGTACTTGAGAGGATCCGGGTTCGTGGCCCGCCTCAGCTATTTAGTGAGGCCCTCCGCAACTTCATGAGACCCGGTTTCAAAATAAAGTATAAAAAAATAGGGCCGGGGTGAACGCCCCTGTGTTCAATCCCCGGTACCACAAAAAAAAAAAAAATCGAGGAAGGGCGGGGGGAGGGGGCCGGTGCTGAGACGTGCCTGGACCCCTACCCTGCCCCCTCTCACCTCGTAGTAGCTGTAGGAGTAGTTGGTGACGGCGAAGATGGGGATGATGTTGTGCTTGGCGAGCAGGCGCACCAGCGTGGGCACTGATGGATAGTCCTGCATCTTGTACTGGGTGTAGGTGCCCGTGTCATCCAGGTGGCACTTCTCGTCATTGCGGCTCATGATGCCGGCCAGCACGTTGGCACCGTCGGCCTCATAGTGGAAGGCCGACTCGGTGGAGAACACCAGCAGGTGGGTGCTGTCGGGGCGCCAGCCGATGGCACTCTGGGGAAGGCAAGGGGGCAGGCCCACTGAGTTGGGGACCTGTACCCCAGAGTCGTGTAGGGTGGGGAAGCAGGCCCCAACATGGGGCTGGGTTTAAGCCACAGGATTAACAGCATGTGCCATTATGGAAGATGCATGTGACAGCATGTGTATGATGACAATGAAAACCAGGTAACAGCCGGGCGTGGTGGCGCACGCTTGTAATCTCAGTACTTGGGAGGCTGAGACAGGAGGATCGCAGGTTCGCGGCCAGCCTCAGCTACTTAGTGCGGCCCTCCGCAACTTAGTGAGACCCTGTTTCAAAATAAAGAATAAAAAATAGGGCTGGGGGTGTAGCTCGGAGGTAGAATGCCCCTGGGTTCAATCTCCAGTACCGTAAAAATAAAATAATTAAATAATTAAATAAATTAATTAATTAAAGAAAGAAAGCCGGGTGTGGTGGTGCATGCCTGTAATCCCAGTACTTGGGAGGCTGAGACAGGAAGATCACAGGTTTGAAGTCAGCCTCAGCAATTTAGTGAGGCTTTCAGGAACTTAGCCAGACCCTGTTTCCAAATAAAAAATAAATAGGGCTGGGGGTAGAGCCTGGAGGTAGAATGCCCCTGGGTTCTACTTCTAATACCACAAATAAAGAAATTAATTAAATAAAAATTAAAAAGGCTGGGAATGTAGATTAGTGGTAGAGCACCCCTCATTTCAAATCCTAGTACAATAAAAACAAAACAACAATAACAACACAATAAAAAAACTGATGGATGCATAAAAAGAAGTGGCCATGTCAGCTTCCAGTACAGCTGGAGACTGGGCAGCTTAGGAGATCGACTGGGAGGTTGGCCTCAGTGCAGTGAAGATTCCAGATGTCTGACTCGCTGGCCGATACAAGACCAAGCTGTGACTGCTCAGGCTGGGGACTGTGGCTTCCAGCACATTGAAACCTGGATTGGAGCCAGACGCGGTGGCACACACCTGTAATCCCAGTACCTGGGAGGCTGAGACAGAGGATTACAGGTTCAAGGCCAGCCTCAGCCACTTAGACCCTATTTCAAAATAAAAAAATTAAAAGGGCTGGGGGTGTAGCTCAGAGTAGAACATCCCTGGGTTATGTATCTATTCCCAGTAGAAAAAAACAAAATAAAATTAAACAAAAAACCTGGATTGGAGCTGGGCGTGGTGGCACACGCTTGTAATCCCAGTACTTGGGAGGCTGAGGCAGGAGGATTGCAGGTTCGCGGCCAGCCTCAGCTACTTAGTGAGGCCCTCCGCAAGTTAGTGAGATCCTGTTTCAAAATAAAGACTTAAAATTAGGGCTGGGGGTGTAGCTCGGAGGCAGAATGCACCTGGGTTCAATCCCCAGTACCACACACACACACAAAAACCTGGATTGGAAATGAGGGCCACTCAGAGGGTCTGAGTTGTCTTCAGGCATGAGGGCTGCAGGCTTCTTGGAATCCCCCTGGGGCTTCTGAGCCTGGTGTCAGAGCAGGCCATCGGCAGCTCATGCCCTTGCCAAGAAGCGGCAGCCTGGGCCAAGGCTGAGTGCCCCTGCCGGCGCTCACCGTGCACACAGCCGTCTGCAGGATGGCGTCGAAGCCGCCTTCTGGGGCATCCAGGTTGCCTGAGATCCGCTCTCCCTGCAGCTTATTCCGGAATTCGTTCACGTCCTCTGTCAGGCTGATGACGTTCTTGAAGGAGAAGGGGGGGTCACTGTTGGGCCAGGGTTCCTTCAGCCTGGGCAGGGGCGGGAGGGAGAGAGAGTGTCAGCGAGGGGAAGACCCCGCGTGCCCCAGGGCCCGTGACTCATTTCAGCCAGAGGAGAACAGTTAAGTGCCAGTGTGAGAGGAGGTGACCACACGGCCAGGACCCCCACTCACCCGGGCCATGCGACACTCACTTCTCGGGCCTCATGTCCGTCTGAGGAACGCTGACTTTGTCCACAAACTTGCCAAATCCAATAGTGTAGTCACTGGTGAGCTGGCTCAGGACCTGGGCTGGGCATCAGCAGGAGAAAAGGGGGACAGCTGAGCCCCAAAGCCACCACACAGACACAGGGACCCTGGGCTGACCCAGGAGGAGGAAGCCGGGGCACAGCCACCTCTCATGAACACTTTGCAGGTGGAAATTGCTTCGTGTTCTCAGTAGGGCTGGTTTACAGAGGAGGGAATGGGACTCAGGGGACCTAGAGTTATGCATTGAGCAAGTAGAGGGGCGGCTGGGGAACTGAACCCAGCTCCCTCTGCAGAGCCAAGACATTATTTATTTATTTATTTATTTATTTATTTATTTTGTGGTACTGGGGATGGAACCCAGGGGCATTCTGCCTCTGAGCTATACCCCCAGCCCTATTTTTTTTATTCTTTATTTTAAAACAGGGTCTCACTAAGTTGTGGAGGGCCTCATGAAGTAACTGAGGCTGGCCACGAACCTGCCATCCTCCTGTCTCAGCCTCCCAAGTACTGGGATCACAAGTGTGCACCACCATGCCCGGCTATTTTTTATTTTAATTTTATTTTTTTGTGGTGCTGGGGATTGAACCCAGTGGCATTCTACCTCTGAACTACACCCCCAGCCTTATTTATTTATTTATTTATTTATTTATTTATTTATTTATGGCACTAGGGATTGAACCCAGGAGCATTCTACCTCCGAGCTACACCCCCAGCCCTATTTTATTTTTTTTTTGAAACAGGGTCTCACTAGGTTGATGAAAGTCTCACTATTTGCTGAGGCTGTATTTTTTTTTTTTTTTGAAACAGTCTCACTAAGTTCCAGAAGTCCTTGCTAAGTTGCTGAGGCTGTCCTGGAACCTGAAATCCTGTCTCAGCCTCCCAAGTAGTAGGATTACAGGTGTGAGTGACTGCACCCGACTTGAGACTTATCCACAGCCTGGTGGCAGGGGTGCCCTCCTTGTCAAGACCAGATGGAGCCGGGCGTGGCAGCGCACGCTTGTAATGCCAGCACTTGGGAGGCTGAGACAGGAGGATTACAAGTTCATGGCCAGCCTCAGCTACTTAGTGAGATCCTGTTTCAAAATAAAGGATAAAAAATTGGGCTGGGAGTGGAGCTCAGAGATAGAATGCCCCTGGGTACAATCCCCAGTACCAAAAAAAAAAAAAAAAAAAAAAAGACCAGATGGAGCTGGGCATGGTGGTACATGCCTGTAATCCCACTACTTGGAAGGCTGAGACAGGAGGATCCCAGGTTCAAGGTCAGCCTCAGCAATGTAGCAAGACTCTCAGCAACCTAGCAAGACCCTGTTTCAAAGCAAAAAATAAAAAAAGGGCTGGGGGTGTAGCTCGGAGGTAGAAAGCCCCTGGGTTCATTGCCGGGCACCACACACAAAAATAATGGAGCCAGGCATGGTGACGCATGCCTATAATCCCACTACTTTGGAGGCTGAGACAGGAGGATTGCAGGTTCAAGGACAGTCTCAGCAATGTAGCAAGACTCTCAGCAACCCCAGCTAGACCCTGTTTCAAAACAAAAAAGTAAAAAAGGGCTGGGAGTATAGCTCAGAGGTAGACTGTCCCTGGGTTCCATCCCCAGTATCCAACCCTCCCTCCCCAAATACCAGATGGCCCTGCTGCCTAGCAGACCTAGGCTTTGTCTGAAGACTCTCCCCTGAGAATGGGGGGTGGTATCTTTGGGGGGGCTCAGATGTCCTGTCTTTCCTTGTGAGGCATGTGCAAGCTGTCCTGAGACCCAGCCTCCTGAGCCCCGCCCCGCCCATCCTCCACGCCCACCCTGCGGTACCCAGTCTCTGCCCCATCTCCTTGAGGTTGTCCAGATCGTCCGACATGGAGTTGGAGAAGTCCATGAGGATGTACAGGTCCACAGGGCTCTCCAGGGGCTCAAACACCTCCAGCTGAAAGTGCCGCTCCTCGCCCGGCCGCAGGCGGACCCGCAGGCGCTGGGGGGACACCTGGCTGCGGCGCAGGGTGGTATCGATCCGGGTCTCCTGCGTCCAGGGGAAGGGGACAGCTGGTTGGAGAGTCACTCCAGAGACCTGAGGGGAGCCTCTCAGCCCTGCCAAGGGCCACCGGGGTCCCCGCAACCAGCCAGCCTTGGGCACGGAGAGTCCAGCCCCAGCCCCCGGAGGCTCCAGGCACCTCTGTGACCTCGAAGCTGCTTTCCATGACCACGATGCTCGCCTGCCGGCAGCCTGCAGCCAGCAGCTCCGCCTGCGTGTTGCAGCGCCGCTCCTTGAACCTCTGGCCAGAAACAGATGGGGTCCGTGGGGGCTGTGCCCATCCCCCCAGCTATCCCAACCTGGGGTCTATTTCCCCCTGATAGTCCTGACCCTTGCCTTTCTCCCACACCCACCTGGCCCAGGGCTGGGCTGAGCGGGTGGTAAGGGTGGAGTTGGCCAGAGCCCAGAGCCGGAGGTGGGGCCCGCCGGAGGGGTGTGTCCAGGCTGGGAGGAGGCGGCAGGGGCTGGCCCCAGGCCCAGGCAGGCTCACCTCGTCTGTGCAGTAGGCGCAGTCCTTGTCCACGCGGATGCACTCCGTGCAGCTCTTCACCTGAGCCTTCTTGCAGAGGTTGGCTGCGGGAAGCGGGAGGGCAGATGCATGGGGAGGGACTTGCTGGTGACCTGGTGACCATGCCCTTTGCCACCTGCACCCTCACCTGAGAGAGGGGGGATTCTCTCCCAGTTGTACAGAGGAAGAAAGAGTCTGCCCAAGAGATGCAGAGCTCAAACCCAGAACTGTCTGCTCAAGTCTGAAGGGAAGGATGGCGGGGCGGAGACGAAGGTGCAGCCATTGCTTGCTGGTCGCCCTGGCCGTCCCCCTTGTCATTAACTTGTCAGGTCCAGCAGACACTCCCATCTTCCCTGACTCCTGACATGAGCGGCACCCAGAGTCCAAGCCCTTTGTTGGTCTCTTCCATCAGAGCTCACGCCTCCCAGCAGAGCAGCTGCTAAGGGCTCATCTGACCTCTGAGCCTCCTGTGAGGTCAAGGGGACCAGGTGTGTCGAGTTTTGCTTAACACAAGGCCCGACACACAGTAGATCCTTGGTAAATAAATGAGGAGAACCCAGAGTCTCCTCAAAGATCATTGGGGTTTCCCTTGGTCCTGTTGAGTGAGAATCACAGTAAGGCCCTACTATGTGCATGCAGTGGGTGGTCTCCTGGGCTCCAGGCAGTGGTCTCACTATCTGGTGTGACCTCAGCTGGCAGGGAAAATTTGTGTACTTATTTGTTTTTATTTATTTAAATTTTTTTTTGCGGTTCTGGGAGTTGAACCCAGGGGTGCTCTACCACTGAGCTATACCCCCAGTACTTTTTTTTTTTTTGCGGTACAGGGGATTGAGCCCAGGGGCATTCTACCACCAAGATACACCCCCAGCCCTATTTTGTTTTTTTTGGCAATACTGGGAATTGAACCCACAGGCATTCTACCTCCGGGCTACACCCCCAGCCCTATTTTTTATTCTTTATTTTGAAACAGGGTCTCACTAAGTTGCAGAGGGCCTTGTTAAGTAGCTGAGGCTGGCTGCAAACCCAGATTCTCTGATCTCAGCCTCCCAAGTACTGGGATTACAAGCGTGCGCCACCACGCCCGGCTCCCAGCCCTGTTTTTTTATTCTTTATTTTGAAACCGGGTCTCACTAAGTTGCCAAGGGCCTCATTAAGTAGCTGAGGCTGGCCGCGAACCTGGATCCTCTAATCTCAGCCCCCCAAGTACTGGGATTACAAGCGTGTGCCACCATGCCTGGCCCCAGCACTTTTTGATACAGGATCTTGCTAAGTTGCCCAGGCTGGTCTCAAACTTGTGATCCTTCTGCCTCAGCCTCCTGAGTAGCTGGGATTACAGGCATGTACCACTGTACCCAGCCATATATTTATTTATTTATTGTGTGGTACTGGAGATTGAACCCAGGGGCATTCTACCTCCGAACTACACCCTCAGTCCTTTTTATTTTTTATTTTTGAAACAGGGTCTCACTAAGTTGTGGAGGGCCTCACTAAGTTGCTGAGACTGGTCTTGAACCTGTGATCCTCCTGTCTCAGCCTTCCAAATACTGGGATTACAGGTGTGTGCCACCATGCCCGGTTACTTATTTATTTATTTATTTATTTTCAGTACTGGGGATTGAACCTAGGAGTGTTCTACCTCTGAGCTACACCCCCAGCCCTATTTTATTTTTTTATTTAGAAACAGGGTCTCACTAAGTTGCTGAGGGCACCACTTGGCTTGAGAGAGAAAAGTTAATTAGTAGGAGCTGGCTCCGGTTTGCCAACCGGGGACACTCAGAGAGCAGGCAATATACCAGCAGTCTCTCTGTTCTCCAAATTCCCATGAAGCTTTCAGCTCCACTGTGGTGGCCTCAGTCCCGCCTCTGAGCATCTCAGGTCTCTGAGGGGGTGGCTCGTCTCTCCTCTAGACAGTCTCCTCCTCTGTCCCAGGCCACCCAGTGGGGCTCGTGACTCTCTGGGCTGTAGGACATAGAGCCTGAAGTTCTCCAGTCCTGGAGGCGTGCAGCGTTCGGCTGTTGAATGGCTGAGAGTCTGGGAGAGGCCCTGTGCGAGGGCAGTGCCTTGAAAGTGGTGCCCCTGCCCAGACGTGGCTGCAGGGACATGTGGACTCACCTGTGTGCCCAGGAAGGCTGACGCTCAGCAGGGTTGCCAGCAGCAGCCTGGCCCACGGGCTGGCGTGCGGCCCTGCCATCCTCTTCCTTCTGCAGAACCACAACAATGGATGTGTGATGCTTCTACGTGCCTGGTTGGCGCCCTCAGCTCACTGGTTCTCCGTGTGAGCCACAGAGGAGGCGAGACCAGCCCTCGTGCAGGTGTAGAAGCAGGCTGAGAGCTGCACTGGTTACCCAGGACCCAGGGCTTACTTCTTTTTTTTTTTTGGTACCCGAGATTGAACCCAGGGGCATTCTACCTCTGAGCTACACCCCCATCCTTTTTTTTTTTTTTGCGGTACTGGGGATTGAACCCAGAGGCATTCTACCTCTGCGCTACACCCCCGGCCCTATTTTTTATCCTTTATTTTGAAACCGGGTCTCACGAAGTTGCGGAGGGCCTCACTAAGTAGAGAGAGAGAGAGAGAGAGCTGAGGCTGGCCGCGAACCCGGATCCTCCGGTCTCAGCCTCCCAAAGTACTGGGATTACAAGCGTGCGCCACCACGCCCAGCGCCCCCATCCCTTTTTATTTTCTTTATTTTAATTTAATTTAATTTTTTTGTGTGTGGCACTGGGGATTGAACCCAGGGGCATTCTACCTCCAAGCTACACCCCCAGCCCTATATTATTTTATTTTATTTTTTTTGTGGTACTGGGGATTGAACTCAGTGGCATTCTACCTCCGAGTTGTACCCCCAGCCCTTTTTGTTTTATTATTTGGAAGCAGGGTCTCACTAACTTACTGACAGCCTCACTAAGTTGCTGAGGCTGGCTTCAAACCTGCAATCCTCCTGTCTCAGCCTCCCAAGTACTGGGATTACAAGCATGCGCCACCACGCCTGGCATTTTATTTTATTTTATTTTATTTTGAAATAGGGTCTCACTAGGTTGATGAGAGTCTCACTACTTGCTAAGGCTGGTCTCGAACCTGCGATCCTCCTGTGTCAGCCTCCCACGTACTGGGATTACAGGAATGTGCTACCATGCCTGACTTATTTTTTATTTTGAAACAGGGGCTTGCCAAGTTGCTGAGGGTCTTGCCAAGTGGCTGGGGTTAGCCTTGAACCTTCAATCCTCCTGTCTCAGCCTCCCAAGTACTGGGATCACAGGCATGTGTCACTGTGCCTGGCTCCCTGAGGACAGTCTTCTATCTCCACTGCCCCTTCTTTGCCATCTATGCAGGGGGTAGATACATGCCAGTGTCCTGCCCAGGGAGGACCTCTCTGGCCTTTGAGGACTCTGGGCTCCAAGCTTATCCCAGCGCCATGTCCCTAGGTGCTGATCTCCCTGAGGACAGGGCAGGGTTTTTTCTATCTTTGCCCTTCAGATCCCAGAAGGGTCTCACTAAGAGTCTGGGTCAGGCCTGGCAGGGATAGGTCATCCAACAAGGGTGCTGCCTCTAGAGAGGACCCTGGCTCTACCCTCTGCCCCCTCTGTCTTGGCTGGATTGCCTTTCAGTGAAGGTGGCACAGCCAGGAGGAGAAGGGCCCTTCCCAATATCCAGGGCCTGGGGAGAAGTGGTTTGCTGCCCCAAGCTGGGCTCTGCACTGGTTGCTGGCCCATCAGGGTAGGATCTGAGCCCCCTGCTCTTCCCCTACCTCCACTTGCTGCAGAGTTGAGTTTTCAGGTCCTTGGAGCAGTCTGGCCCAGAGGGAGGTTACAAGCCCCTCTTGCCCACTCACTCACACACAGGGTGGCAGCCTCCCTGGTGGTATCTGGTTCACTATTATTTTTTTTGTGTGTGGTACTGAGAATTAAACCCAGGGGCATTCTACCGCTGAGCTACACCTCCAGCCCTATTTTATTTTATTGTGGTACTGGGGATTGAACCCAGGGGCATTCTACCTCTGAGCTACACCCCAGCCCTATTTTTTCCTTTATTTTGAAACAGGGTCTCACTAAGTTGCTTGAGGCTGGCTGCGAACCTGTGATCCTCCTGTCTTAGCCTCCCAAGTACTGGGATTACAAGTGTGCACCACCACTCCCAGCTTATTTTTTATTTTGAAACAGGATTTCTCTAAGTTGCGGAGGGTTTTGCTAAATTGCTGAGGCTGGCTGTGAACCCGCGATCCTCCTGTCTCAGCCTCCCAAGTACTGGGATTACAAGTGTGTGAGACCACGCCAGGCTGGTCTGGCTCACTATTTGACCATCTCAACTCAGCAGCCACCTCCAGGGTGGGCCCAGGCATTTAGATGGGCAGCCTGCAGCCTTGGGAAGGAAAGAGACCAGGTACAGTGACACCCTGGGGCTGCAGAGCAGAGGGCAAAGGCCAGAGGCCAAGGCCACGCCTCTTTCTCTAGGGCCAGATCTCCCAGGGACCCAGATGACACTATACCCACTGACCCTCTTGAATCTTTTCTCAGCCCTCCTCTTGAGGGCCCTGGGTAGCCCCAGGGCCTGGGGGCTGATGCTCCCTGCAGTACTGGAGAGGCCCTGCCCAGGTAAAGGGCAGAGGCCCCTCCCTACAAGGCATGGCTCCCCAGGAGGCAGACAGCAGCCCCAGCACCTCCCCAGGCAGAGCCAGCAGGGGAGGTACTGCCCTTCCAGGCAGAGGCTCAGAGGGAGCCCTGAGTCAGGAGTGGGGATCCTGGGGAAATGACTTTCTGCAGCCTCGGGGCACAGCACCACACCCACATGCTACACAATGCAGGCTGCTCACTCAGCCTCCCTGGGGCACCACTATCCAGGCAGGTGCGGGCACTGGAGGACCAAGCCCAGCCCTTACATGCCCGGTGTCCGCAGGCTGGCACAGAGCTGGCTTACGCAGGGCCAGGGCAGCAACATGCTCCCCATACTTCATGGACTGGATTGCAGTTGAATCCGTACAGGGACCCAGTGGGGAGAGGCTCGCAAGTGTCCATTTCCCAGATAAGAAAGGAGGGACAAGAGGCCAGAGAGCTTCCCTACTCTGCAGCCAGCATTGGGAGGGTCTGGTCAGGACCTGGACAGTTCAGGTCCCGCACTGAACCTCCACGTTACACTCAGAGGCTATAAAATGGCAGCCAAGGAGCTGGGTCTGCACTCAGTGTTTGACTTGACTGTGTTTAAAGTGTTTTTGTTTTTGTTTTGTTTTGGTGAGACTAGGGATTGAACCCAGGGGCATTCTACCTCTGAGCTACACCCCACAGCCCTACTTTATTTTTTATTTTTTAATTTTTATTTATTTATTTATTTTTTGCGGTACCGGGGATTGAACCCAGAGGCGTTCTACCTCCGCGCTACACCCCCGGCCCTATTTTTTATACTTTATTTTGAAACCGGGTCTCACTAAGTTGCAGAGGGCCTCACTAGGTAGAGAGAGAGAGAGAGAGAGACAGGGAGAGAGAGAGAGAGAGAAAGAGAGAGAGCTGAGGCTGGCCGCGAACTCGGATCCTCCGGTCTCTGCCTCCCAAAGTACTGGGATTACAAGCGTGCGCCACCACGCCCGGCCTATTTTTTATTTTGAAATGGGGTCTTGCTAAATTGCTGAGGGCCTTGCTAAATTGCTAAGGCTGGACTGGAACCTGTGATCCTTCTGTCTCAGCCTCCCAAGCACTGGGATTACAGGCCTGCACCACCACGCCTGGCGTGTTTAAAGTTTTAAAAATAGCTGTCAGTTTTAGAAACAACAAGATTTCATGTAAGTTAGGATTGTGGGTTTATTGGAATATGTGGCCATGGTAAATTGGGCTGAGCACGCAGGACCCCACTCTCTAAGCCACCTCTGGTCCCACCAGCCTACCAGGACTTTTTAAGAGCTGGGTCCCTTGAGTATGTGACTGTCACCTGGAATGCTGTCAAACTGCAGTAAGTGTAGCCTTCCTCCCCATACACACACACATGGGCACACACTGAGAACCTCCCCACAGGCTCAGAGCTCCCTGATGCCTCTCCTCCCTCCTACTCCACAGGAACCCCCCCATGCACACCTGCCTGTGCCCACCACAGCTCTCTCCCCGCCCCCTGCATCATGGAGGGCCCAAGCCCTCAACCTTGGGGGCAGCTGCTGGGAGAAGCCTGGGGGTCCCAGCCCCTCAGCTGCTCTGTCAACCATGGGAAATCAGGGCTAAGGAGACAGACACCCCTTCCCTGCCGTCCCTCCACTGTCCTCTCTCCCCTTCGTCCCTGGGATGGAGACTCACCCTTCACTGCCAGCTGTCGAGGACAGCAACAACCATGCCACCAGAGCCTGCTCCTTGTGTTCAGGGTGTGGCAAGGCTGTGGGGGAGGAGGAAGAGCCCTGTCCCTGCCCTTAGGAGCTATCTGGAGCCCCTGAGCCGGAGTGACACAGGGCCATCCCAGGGGCTGTGGCACTGCCCCAAGGCTGCTGTGTGAGGTCAGGAGAGCTTCCTAGAGGAAGGACGTCTGGAGCCAACTTTGAGAGTAGAGCAGGTAGGTGGCTGGCCATGAGGGAATCAGGGACTCCCACGCCCCAGGTGGACTGTGGCACCATACAGCAGGCCCTGCCCAGACCCAAGAGGGCGTTTGCCTGCAGGCGGCCGCTTCTCCGGCCTTTGCAAAACCCAGACGGGTGCAGCTCAGTAGACCTGCCCGCCGCAGGCCTCTGCCCGCTTCTCCTGCACACCCGCCCAACGCCCTCCTCTAGCAGAGCCACCATCCTTCTCTAGCTGCCCCTGTCCCTCTACTTTGAGCTGTCCCCTTAGGCACCTGCCCCGGGGCAGCATGGACAGAGGAAACCAGGATCTGGGAAACAAAAGCTAACCAACTTCCCTGGCGGCTGCCCAGGCTGGGGTGGGCACTGGCCTTGTCCTCGCCAGCCCCGGGGGCCGCGCCCCTGCCCTCCCGCCCGCCCCGCGGCGGCCGGCTGGACCTACCTGGGCGCCGGGGGCGCCGGGCTGCGGCTGGCGGTGGGCAGAGGCGCGCGGGAGCCCGGACGGTCGGGAGGGCGGCGGGCGCGGGGAGGGACGGGGCGCGCTTTATGGGGCGGGCGGCGCAGGTAGGAAGGAGGCGCTGGTGAGTCAGGCGAGCTGCATTCCTGCGCGCGGCGCGCACCTGTCGGGGCAGGAGCCGGGCGCCACCGCCGCCGCCGCCACCGCCGGGCCCGCCTCCCGGAAAGGGCTGCGGCTCCCGCGGCCACGGCCCGCTCCCGAGCCGCGGCGGCGGGGCCAGGGGAGGAGCCACCCTCCCCGCCTCCCCACCCTGCCGGCTCCCGGCGGGGTCCCGCTGCCTGGGCCGGGGGTGGCCTGGGCCCCCAGACCCTTCGGGGTGGCCGACGCCTGCGGGAAGCCGCCCCGACGGCCATCGGAGACGCGCGCCACCCTCCTTCCTCCCGGTGCGCCCGGGATTGCTCCCAGGTCCCTGCTCAGCTCAGCCTCCTTCCACCCCCGACGTGTGTCCAGAGGGAACCTGAGCAGAGGGTCCTTGTGCGTCCTCGAGCCAGCTACTTCAGCCTCCTTAAAGTGTGGACGGGACCTATCAAGAGGCCAGCACCGACCTGGCGGGGAGCAGGCAACACACGGATTGTGACAGTTGTTCTCGACACCTGGGTTCAAGAGTCTGACCTCTCCAGGCGGCCCGCCGCCTTCTCTCAAGTGCACTGGGTAGCTGATGCGAGCCTGTCGAGGAACTCCGAGACCCCAGCTCCTTCTGTTTTTCTCTAAGCTGACCTGCTAGCCACGCCGGCACGTGACTGCTGGCAGCCCCCTCCCCAACCCCTGTGGCTTCCAGCCCACCAGGGAGGGACCAAGCGAGGCTGGTCCCTCTGCTTGGAATGCCCTTCCTGCAGCTCAGCTTGGTTTATCCTTTTTTTTTTTTTTTGGATTGGGGATTGAACCCAGGACGTTCTAACTTTGAACTACATCCCCAGCCCCCCCCTTTTTTGAAACAGGGTCTCACTAAGTCACTAAGTTGCTGAGGCTGGCCTTGAACTTGCAATCCTCCTGTATCAGCCTCCAAAATCCTGGGATTACAGGTTTATCATCCTCCTCCTCCTCCTCTTCCTCTCTCTCATTTTTTTTTTTTTTGTGTGTGTGTTACTGGGGATTGAACCCAGAGGCACTTTACCTCCAAGCTACACCCCCAGCCCGATTTTATTTCTTATTTGGAAACAGGGTCTTGCTAGGTTGCTGAGAGCCTTGCTAAATTGCTGAGACTGGCTTCAAATCTGTGAACCTCTGTCTCAGCCTCCCAAATACTGGGATTACAGGTGTGCATCCTGGTGCCTAGCTATAATACTTTTTTTTTTTTTTCGCGGTACCAGGGATTGAACCCAGGGGCCTTTTACCTCCGAGCTACACCCCCGGCCCTATTTTTTATCCTTTATTTTGAAACCGGGTCTCACGAAGTTGCGGAGGCCCTCACTAA
This sequence comes from Glis glis, assembly GCA_004027185.1. Lineage (NCBI taxonomy): Eukaryota > Metazoa > Chordata > Mammalia > Rodentia > Gliridae > Glis > Glis glis. The sequence goes on from PVJS01046535.1 coordinate 15,701, forward strand.
GTAGCTGAGGCTGGCCACAAACCCAGATCCTCCGGTCTCAGCCTCCCAAGTACTGGGATTATAAGCATGTGCCACCACGCCCGG